>VURO01004689.1:33616-51436 GCA_015108175.1 Pelvicachromis taeniatus | reverse complement strand
GAAATGCAAATCAAAGGCGATTTTTAATCTCAAAATAGACACAAAATCTTGAATAAGGAAAAAAAACAAAGGGTACTTTTAAAAAACAAAAAACAAAAAACCCTTTAAGCCTTATAATTAATCTCTTTTCAAACACAGTCATGTATGTGACAGCTTTAACATAACAAACAGGTAAAACACTGCCAACGTGCACCTATTTGGGCACCAAGTTATCAGTCTGATTGATTGGCAGCTTAACTTCTGGATCTGTGGTGACCTGAATTGTAGATGGACTGATTATGACATGCCTTGCAGATGATGTCACTGTTTCTGGCTGAGTATTGACCACAGTAGAGGTCTTGGAAGAGTAAAGTTTTGTTCCAGATCCTTCAGGCTTCTCATGTGTGTCGGTGACTGCTTTTGTTCCTGTTAAACTGTTCCCTTCACTGTCTGTCTGAACCTCGAGCACGCTGAGCTGTCGAGGACTAAGTGGGGTGGAGGTGGATTGTTTTTGACCTCCTTCTCGTGGATCATTTCTGTTTTGAGCAGAGCTGTTGCATATCAGCGTCTTTGTCGTCCGAAAAGTCTCCTCCAGCTTTTGGCTCTGCTGGCATGTGGGGCAGATCAAAGCTTCTGGTGGTGCCAGGTCAGTTTTATCTGTCTTTCTAGCTGCTGATTGGATAGTGATAAACGCAGGTGAAGATAGAGGACTCGATTGAAGTTTTGCAGAAGCTTCATCAGTGCATGCATCTTGCTCAGCTGAATTAGCTTTGTTTCCCTGCATGGTAGCACTTTTCAGTGATTTTGTTCTGCTTGACCCGATGCTAATTTTATTAACACCGCCAGAGGATGGGGATCCTTGTACACCCCCTAAGGATTCTTTAAACAAACGTGATAAACCAGCAATATCTGAGTCAGATTTGAGTGTAGAGACAGAATAAAGTGCCTTCTTTATAGCTTCCTCTACATCATGGATTCTGGCTAAAGTCTGCTCTTTAAGAGTCGTAATTTCCACACTCGCTCGCTCAAGATCTCCAAAAACGTGTGCCATCGATGACTTGCTTTCAGCTCTTTCTCTTGATACTGGCAACCTTTCATCTAAGTTGTCAGCTCTGACCTTGTTTTGTTTCTTTTTGTCAGAGTTGACAACCCAGTCGGGGACGTTCTCAAATACTCTCCTCAGAGACCTTACATCAACCTCACTTGTGTCTTTTTCAATTTCTTCTACTCGGCTCAGAAAGCTCTGCAGTTCCTGCTGTTTTCGTAAGTTGTCAAATATTTCCATGGCTGCTGGTATGTTCCCTCTCATGATCTCATCCATGTGAACTGACAGTCGCTGTCGGCGCTCGTCCTCAGTCTCAGTTCGCCCTTTCTTTTCCCTCATCTCGACTTTGCTTTCTTGCTTCTTGATTTCTTTCTCATGCTTGTCTTGACTGTCAGCGGTTTCTCCACAGGTGTCACATGATTGATTGCTTGCAATTTCTACCACATCTGGATCCACGTGTGCAAGAACAGACATATCTTTTTCTGCAGCCACTGGTTTTGGGTTTTTGTTGTCTGGATGGGCGATTTTCAGTCTTTTGGGCTTTACAGGAGCAGTTTTTGTCTTTTTACCTCCAAATTTCTCGAATGCATCATGGAAATCTATGTGACTTTCGTCTGTTTCACTTATTTCACTTTTGGCTGCTAAATCCTGCGTCCTTTTCTCCTCTGCCTTGACATTCATCTGCTGTTGTCCAACAATGATATTCTTATCTATGTTATTGCTTTCTTTCTTATCACCCTGGATTTTAGTTTCCTGTGACATCCACATAGCCTCACCCAAAGCCTGATTTCTTTGATGATCTTGAGCTGAATAAGATGTTGTGCACGTGTCACTTTTAAATATAGACAGGTCTTGCTCAGAATTGTTCTCAGAATATATCAGTGTTGGAACCATTTCTTTAGATTGCCCAGTATTATTTTGGGTTGCCTCTAAATACTTTGTGTTGGTTGACTCATTATTGCTTTGTTTCTCCTTCAAATGTTCTGGTTTAGGTGGAATGGCTGGTTTTGGACCAGGCTTTTTGCTTTTCTCTAAAACAAGTCTCATAGCTGGGTTACTCTGGGTTTTGTTTTGGTGTGAAGGCTCTGGATTTGATCCAGTTGCCTCTTGTTTCACTGATAGTTGACTTGCTTCAGTTTCAGTTTCAGTCACAGCGCAAAGCTCCTGCGTACTGGTCGTTTCAATAGACACCGCATCCACATATTGTGCTTTTTCTCGGTGAGGCTTTGAAGAGTTTCTGTATATCATAGCTGCTCTAAAATCTCCTCTTGTGACATTAACGTTAGATCTTTCTAAGGATTCCAAAGCTGCTTTAATTTTACCGTGGAAAACAACTTCCTCATCCTCCTGTTGTGCAGGGCTTGTTTCCAGACCTTGTGTAGTGACCAAAAGAGTCTCTAAAGGTTGTTTCTGCGCCACCCCTGCACCTTCCTGACCTTTGTTGCTGCATGTTTCAGGAGTGTGTGTTTCCTTGGGAGTAGCATCTTTGTGCCTTGTCTCTATATTTTTGTGCTGGTAATCTGTTTTATGTGCTGAGGTGAAGTTTTCTTGAGAAAATTCTGCTTCTACTCTTGAGTGTTTCACAGTATCTGCTGTAACCGAGAGAATGGGTTCCTCAGATGATTCCTCAATAATAGCTTTTTGTTTTTCTGCCTGTTGGAGACTTTGGATTGTAGTTTGGAGGTTAGAGATCTCTTCATTCCCATCTACCACCTTGACTAATTGAGCTTCGTGGGCACCAAGTTTGTGATCTTGTTTCTCAAAATTTTGAAAGGACTCTTGCGGCACAACTCTGGGATAACATGCTTGCTCTTGTGCTTGATCAGGACATCCAATACTTGTATTCTTTTCCTGCACATGAAATAATACCCCAGAACTGCATTCTGTAGAAACATTTTGACCTGCGTATATATTTTTGTGGATATTTTTCTTTGGTTGGTGTTGACTTGGGTCTCCGGAGAACATGCTTTTAAGTCTCTTTATATCCACAGGTACCCATTCAGTAATTTCCTCCACTTGATCACTTCCCTTTTCATGAAGAATTTCCGGTCCAACAATAGTTTGGTTTTCAGGGAGTTCTTGAACTATTTCCTCGGACTGAAGGCTTTTTAAATACTCAAAATCTCCCTTTTCAATGCAGCTTTTGAATAGTTTTACACTCCCCTTCACCTTCCCTTCAGGTGTCATTGATCCTGGGCATGTTTGCTCTTGAGAGAGTTCAAGCAGATCGCCTTTGATTGACTTAGTAGCAACTTTTGTTATTTCTTTATGGCCTGTTTTACTCATGTCACCCCATTCCAGCTCTGACTGATTACATTTAGCACTTTGTGGAGGGACAAAGCTCTTCACATCCTTCTCATTATGGTATTTGTAGAGGGAGTAAACAATGACTTTGGCACAGTTGTTGTCATCCTCTTGGATTACCACTCCTTTTCTCAGAGAGTTATCTTGATTGAGAATATCCTCAACAAGCTGAACCACACTGGCAGTTCTGAACTCTGTGTCCTTGTTCGCATTGAACTGATGCTGTTGAACAAGCGCCGTCAACGGCGTAGTTTCGATACCCCCTTTACTGTCCTCTTTTAGATAAGTGACCTGAGGTTTGAGGTTTACCCGTGGTAGCAACTGGAGTATAAAGTTCTGTGCACCGCCTTCAGCCACCTCGTCATGTTTTATCTCAGGCCCACTCTCTGATAGTGTAAACTTAGCTTTTTTAGCAATCATTGTCTCATTAACCTCAATGATAGAGCCAACCGATTGGATGGCTCTAATCTGGTACAGGAAATTCAGTGTTTCCTTGATGTTCTCCACCATTGTTTCAATTTCATCCTCGTTTTGACGTCTAATTTTGTCAAATGGCATTGATTCAAAAAGATGGGTTCTGTTTTTAACATTGGTGGTCGAGTTGTCCTCACTTGCATCACGATCACTTATGATTTGAATTTTTGGTGTACGCACAATGGAGGGCTCTCTCTGTATGTTGGTGGAGATAAAGGGGTTGTTTTGAAAAAGAGCTGCCCTTGTTTTAATAATTTCATCATTTTTTTCCAAATCGGGTAAGCTTATAGACTCCTCTTCAAAGAATGCCTCCTCAGTGGAAACCTCATTACTACATGAGAAGTCATGTTCAATGTGTTCTGTTCTTTGACAGACACAAGGACATAACACTTGTTCACAGGGCTCTATTTCTAATTCAGTGCTTGTGTTTTCGTTTTTACTTTGTAGATTCTCACTGCAAGCCCTTTCAAATATCTTTTTTTGTTGTTGGACTTCCTTTTTCTGACCCCCATTAATAGAAACCTTTCCCTGGAACGTTTTATCCAGATTTGGCCTAGACGTGTTCACAGACTGACTCTCAAATATTCTTCTGGTAGCCTGAATGTCTATTCTGACGGTCTCTTCCTCACATTCTCTGTCAGTGTCTGGGCTAATACCAAGAGACTTTTCAGCTTCCATAACCTCTTTAGCACTTTCTGTATGAGGCGTTTCTTTTGTTTCCTCCAAAACAGCCAGTGTTTCGCTAAAATCACATTGTTTCTCACTTCCCCCTGCCATGTGCATCTTGGGGGTGTAGTGAGACACTTTGTTACTTGAGCCACAGTTCTCAAATATCAAGCGTTTCGAAAGGACCTCTCCCTCGTATCCGGTTTCGTCAGCTGTCATGCTCTCTGAGCTCAAAACTTCAGCAAGCTCTTCATCCACAACATCATCCAGCATCTTTAGCTCTGGATGGGTGTGCTTCAGGAGACGCCTCAGTTCACATTTCTGCCTCTGTTGGTATAACATTTCTTTGGAAAGCTGGGGCAGAATAGGTTGCGGAGAATTTGTCCTACAGCTTTCTTCTAATTCTGGTTGATGTCTTGTTGAAGGAGGTAGTGGCATGTCTTTTTTCCTTTCTTGGACACTTGAGTCTTCTGACATCTTAGAAGAACAAAGGAGTGTTTCTTACTGTTTTATCCATTCAGAGAAATTCATGCTCCAGAGCAGTCACACGTACTCACAGGAATGAGAGCCATGCCAGGTGGTTTGTTTTCCTCATGCCAGGTGTTAGCTAGTTAGCTGAACTCCAAAGCAACCAGCAAATACAACCATAAATGCAACCACAAAATGAGAAAAGTAAAAGCATGAGCAAGTCTGTGATTTATTTTGGAGGTAAAAGGCATATTTTGGATTTTTGAGCCAAATGGAAGACGATACTGCTCGCTGTGCAAATCCAATGTGCACAGAACAAGGTGCATCAATCACAATGTCATGCAACACCATGGTGACATTGCACTTTACCTTGATTTGGTTTGCTCTTTTCCCAGATTCACGTGACAATTCTCGTTCCTGCAAAGAAATTTTTTTAAAAAAGTATTACTGTTTGGCTGCTGCCACATATTTCCTTATCTATAATTCATTTATATCTCAGAGATTTTTATGCAAGGTACATATTGAAGTTTGTTATGTAAACTCTAAACAAGATTAAATGCTATAAGTTAATGCTGAACTAAAAAGAAGGGGAGATGTAATGAGTAAGCTGACATGTACCAATTTTACAGGACTGTTTGGTGATTCCTTGGTTGGCACTTTGGACAGATAGAGAGCTGATATTGCTTTCACCGAGACAGAAAGTTTCTCCTTGGTTTGGATGAAAGAGCTGTCTCTGAAGTCTGCAACTGACCTCCTCTTTTGATCTGCAGAGACACCAGACATGGGGAGCTTTAATGTTGAGTTTTGTTATGGCTCTGACTTCACTGTTTCAGGGTCAGGGTTGTCTCGTGACATTTTCATCATTGCCATCATCGACATGCAGCCAGCTTGGAAATAAGTTGTGACTCGTTTAACAACATACGGCTGACGTCTGTGTTATTAACAAATGGTTCGTGCTGTTTGTTAATAACACAGGTCCCAATTCGGAGTCACCGGTCCAACACTTTCACTGATATTTAACAGCTGTCATGTGGCCGAGTTATAAATGTACCACTTGTTGTGCAGCAGGAGAGATACCTGACTCCGCTGACACGCATACTAGTTAAAACAGGCAAGTCACTGCAACTACGGTTGACTAAGCATTGAAGTTCAAAGGTAAACAGTCTCAAAGCTGTTTATAAAAGTACAGATACTTTGTGAAATCATGTGTCCACAAGCCGGAAAACACAGCAAAAGAGGCTCTGAGGCTCAAAGCAGAAGAAGAAACATAAAAGTCAATGCCGTATTTCAGTTATCTCGTAGTATCAGTTAACTAATATTACTAATAGCTACTAATATTTCCATATTTGCTCAACTGTTAAACCTGTAAATATAGTCACTAGTTTTCACCTTGTACCATACTGGATTTAGCTTCACAGGTTTAAGAGTGCGGGCTTCTCTAAGAGCATGTGGCACTCCTTAAATTCAAAATCCAAATCCCTACTCACAGAAGATGAAATATATTCCCCGTTCCTTCCTCTCTTATCTTCTTGGTTTCTTCCAAACTTTAGTTCTCTTTGGTTTGTGCCGTGTCATGGAGCCTCTGCCACTCGCTCCTTCTTTCTGTCCCATTCCTGTCCAGGAAACAGCTGACCCTTTCACCCTCCTGCACTTATTCTGGTCTCGTAGCACACCAGCTATTTCTGTCTGGTTGTAAAGTGGCTTACTATTCCTACACCAAGTTGAGTCATCCAAAGCTGTGACCAAACTCACTGAAGACAGGATATTTCCTTGAGAAGTTAGTTCTAATTATTCAGAAACAAATTTTTGAAAGAGCCACATATGTTTATTTTCGTTCTGATATTTTCATCTTAAGCTGAATCATCTTCAGCACTTTGTTATTTGACCCTGAATTTATAAAACCAAATCATATCCATCGCCGTTTACTCATTATCTAAATCAAAGCTCTGGTGTGCGGCGCAGCATTTCTCAGCTGGTTTTTTACCTGGAAGTTTGCACTTTGAAGCTCGCTGTAGATGCTTTCATTATTGCAACTTGCAATTTATGACACGAACTTGTGTTGTTTGTTTATGTTGCCGCTCACATATCCCTAATTAAACTGTAAAAAGTTTTAATCCGAACTCTGCTGATAACTACTCAATAAAGAGATACTCCTTTAATCTTAGTAAAGTGCATCTATTGTTCTGAATGTTTTAAAAACAAACAAACAATACATTTTGTCCGTTTCTTTCAGGGTAGTAGGTTGGGTAAGATCATAGTCAGGCTGACACAGAGAAAGGTTTGCTGAGCTAGACAGAAGATACTCACCAGCTTGAGATGCTGCAATTTTTTCAAAATCAATACCCCCAATTGTTTTTCTCCTCTCTGTCCGGGTCTGATTTACTACCTATAGAGAGAAACAATAAAACATCACTGCTGCTAAGTAAACTTATTGTGAAAAAATCTAACCATCACTAGAAAAACACATGTTTTTATGAGTCATTCATTAGATCTAAGCCAGGTCAAGAACCACTGGATGGATGAGGTCAAGACGTCTTTTGTGAAACAAGCGCTCAAAACGATGTTCAAAATGTATGATTTTTCTTCCAAAACTGAAAAAACATTATTAACTGTTAACAAAGGGTTGAAAATGAACAGTTTTCAGTGTGTGTGGTAGTTATTGGCAAGGGAAACGCTGTGCAGCTAGGAGAGAGAGTGGATTCTGAATGCATGTGTCTTTTTCTTCTTCTTCTTCTTTTGGCTGCTGGTTTTAGGGTTCTCACCCTATCCCTAACATCTTTCTGCATCTCCTCCTTCACTGCATCCATGAATCTTCAGTGTGGTCTTCCTCTTTGATCTACAATCGCTCATCTGCACATGTCCAAACCATCTCAGCCTTGTCTCCCTAACTTCTTTCCAAAATGCTTAACCTGTCCTCCCTGGCCACTCCCAATGAAAATCTTAGCATCTTCAGTTTTGTCACCTCCAGCTCATTTTTTCCCCTTTTTTTTTCACCACCACTCTGTAAACCTTCTTATTCGCTCTTGCTGCTATCTTTCTGTCACAAATGACCCCTGCCACTCATCTCCACACAAAAATTCACCCCAAAACTTCCAGCTTCACTTATCTTGAAGTATTTCACGCCAGCACCTTTACAGTTTCAGATGCTTTCAGATGCTACTTTGACCCTTTAAACAAACTGTGAGTCTATTAGGGATTTTTGAAGTAATAATGAGCTTCTATTTACCTTTCGAGTTACACGATCGTCTTTCACATCAGTTTTAGCCACCTTATCAGCACATGTTTCAGTTTCCTGTTCCTCCACAGCGATCTGTGAATCCCCAACCTTTCCGTTCATCTTTGACATGTCTGCAATGTAATTTGATGTGAAGTCTGCAGCTCTAAGGCTGCTCTTTCCGTTGTTTTTAAGAGACGCCTTTGACTCAAACAGAACTCTCAAGGCCTCTATGGACCCTGTGCTGCTTTTAAGGCTGCTCATTGATTTGCTGCGGGTCAAATTGGTTTTGGCTCGAGACTTTTCCTTCTCGCTGTTTCTCCTCATCAGAGTCTCCAAATGAGTCTCTTTACTTTCCAGTCGAGGTGGCGCTATCTGAAAAGGATACACAAGGGAGGGAAATGTGTGTAAATCCAGCTGCAGAGATTATTCTTTTTCCTGCCATGCCAATGATGCTTTTCATTAATTGGAAAAACAGCTAAAGAATCAGAAGTTACCTCCTTTAGCACCTGGTTTGGCTTTCCTTCATCATTATCTACTGAGGGTCCTTGAATGGATTTTCTCACTTTTACTGCAGTTTGATATCTGTCACAAGCCCAAACACCACATTAATGATTTGATGTCACTAATGACCGACATGTAGATTAGAGGGGTGGACTTTAGTTGGCACAGATACAGAGCGACTGATGTTTTTTTTGTTGTTGTTTTATTTACCTGGACACTAACTGGGACACTGATGTCATCTTGTCCCGCAGCCCCGCATCCGTCCAGATTGGCTTGTCACATGACGAGCCGAGGCTCCTCAGCGATTGGGTACGTCTAATATTGCTCTTCCATTCCATGATCAGGACACAGGTGCACACAGTTTGGATAAATCGCCTAGAATACATGACACATAATCAATAACATTTGATCAGTGGTCTTCTGTTTACATTTCAAGTCCCATAATAAGTGTTTAGCTTCACTTCATTGAGCTCCACTAACTCACAGGTATGCATTCCATTGACATCAATAATGCATAGCTCTCAGGGAGTGAGAGAGAAGGATTTGGACACGTGGCTTTCGATTTAACAGCAATGCAGAGTGCACCAACTGCTCGATTTAAAGACATGAATTTGAATTTGATGAAAGCGAGATGACGGCGTTAGAAAAGGACGTTTTGAGGAGAATATTTACCTTACAGATGTCGGTCAGTGTCTGCTCTCTGGGACAATCAGAAACACTTCCGCAGCATCACAAGATCTGCACACGGTATAAGGACTCTGCGAGCAAAGTCCTTTTTCTTCCTCATTACCTCTGGCTGTGTAAAATGTTCGATGAGTAGCAAAGAGGGAGTAGTGCAAATCCACTTACGTTATAAATTAGGAAAACATTTATCCCACAATCCTCATTTGGCTCTACCGTGTATCAAACAGCTATTGCTATTGCATTGTGTTGTGGCTCCTGCGCTTTCAGGGGAATCGTTTATGTTGGATTTCAGATTAGCCCTCTGATGCAATTGTGTGATCTTTGAGCAGCAGTACACTCTCTATTAAGTAAAAATTAGATGTACTTTATTGATCCTGAGAGTGCCTGGGCCATTACAGCAGCAATATGGACAAAGGAGAAGCATGTAGAAGACATTATTAAATCGAAGGAATTATGATGATACGCATCTCGCATGCTGACAGAGCAACCTGGTTACAGATTTACAGATTTATTACTATGTGAGAGTAGTAGAGCATTGTGACGGTGCAAAGTTTGCACTGTTGTGTTCAAGTGAAACTTTCCTAAGCAAAATAGGGAATCGGGAATGAAGAACAATAAGTGAGATACAAAAAAAGCATTCAAAAAACAACAAAAATGTACATGTGTGCAGTATTCCTATCATTAACACACCATTAAAGCAGTTTGGCTGCTCGTGGGAATGACTCATTATGAGGTTATGAGGCCCTTATA
Organism: Pelvicachromis taeniatus; assembly: GCA_015108175.1. NCBI lineage: Eukaryota > Metazoa > Chordata > Actinopteri > Cichliformes > Cichlidae > Pelvicachromis > Pelvicachromis taeniatus. Next base: position 41,348 of record VURO01004689.1, on the reverse strand, counting down.
CTTTAACTGTGAATAGTTATGCTTGTTGAAGACAGTCCAGTGTGTAGATGTGAATGTGTTCATATCAGCGTGGACGACAGCGTGAAATTCCCCCTTTTCTGTCACTGTAAGCAAGTACTTCTAAAACCATGTTTGTGTTAATTCACAATTTTTTTTTATTTTTTTTTTTGTAGATAGTGAAGGAAAAGGAAGCTTTCTGTCATTTAGTTATCTATTAATTACTGTGGTGTAGTATGAATAGTCAGGTAGAGGTGTTTAAAAACTGTAAAGCTGTAAAAATACGGTAAAGAATTCCAAAGTTGATCCAAAGCCATACAGTGGGCCAGTTTGAAGTCTTTGCTGGGGTCAATTCTGGCCCCCAGACCTTATGTTTCACACCCCTGATTTCGATCATTTTACGGAATTTTTTTCAGCCATTTACATTGTCATTTCAAAAATATTATTTATAAAATTAATTTATGAAAAATCAACAGCTTTGTAAAAACCTCTCTGGATTCCCCATCTACAAGGCTCTTATTTTAAATCACATTCCAAGTTGCTGACTTTCCTTTGGTTTTAGGAAGCCAAGGGAGGAACAAGTGTTGAGGAAATGTGTCTCCACCCAAGAATTCCAAGAGCTCCTGACCCCAAAGTGTCAAATGAGAGAAGGAGGAAGATCCAGTTCCTCACAATCTTGCTGACAGCATCGATACTAACACAGGACTCCCCTACCAGAATTCACTGACACATGCTGCATTAAAACGTCTGTGAAATGTGTAAGCAGACTGCCGCCCTGTGAGTAAAGCCCATATAACCCACTGCTGGCTTTTCCTACAGCTATAGCCACAGTGTGTATGCAGACACAGTAGCTCCCCACCCCCCTTATGTTAAATAATGCGCAATTTTGATAACTGTGCCATCTTATGGTGAGATATATTTACTGCAGTAAATCCATACAGGTTAAGTAATGTGTTTAAAGGTGCATTTAAGGTATTGATTTTCTGGCCACTTGGGGGCAGTGTAACAACCTGAGCGTTTACATATTATTACAAATTTATTATTTTCTGTTTTTCTGTATATTTCTAAGTCTGGGCTGTAAAACACAAATCAATTACATTTTCCGTCCACCTATATATTTAAAATAGACATCAATTTCTTTGATTCTTAAGGTGATCTGACTGCAGACACGCCTTTTTGTAAATTGAATTGAATTTTATTGAATTGCCAGTGTGTAAAATCTAATTTGAATGCACTGGTATTCAGGTTCTTAACCGATCTGAGCACCTTTTTGTCTGTGTCTTTTATAAATTGATTAATTATTATTAATTAATAAATATTTATTTATTACCTCCATTTCACCAAGTAGATGTTATAGACAATGGAAGCTTTTGTCAGAGCGCACAATTCATATTCCCTCTCTTTAGTCTTGCTTTCTGCTAATCAGTCTTCAAACAAAGAGAGAGCAACAGCAGCAGCACACACCCCTGGGGCAAAACTGTGAGAATCAGCCTGGCTGTCTCTCCCCCCGCCCTCCCCCTCCGACTACAGCCCTCATCCCTCCCATCTAAAACCCACTCCTGTCTCTGAGGCACCAGGGAGATGAAAGGGAATATGCAATGCGCCGCCTTTGACTGCGAACTGTGCGGCGTTATTAGGGGAAGTTTACTGGCCTTGTCTGCGTTTTAAACACACTTACTTACACCAGGCAACTGTTTACAAGGAGGTTCTGTGGTCGGTCGGTCGACTGGTTGGTGGGAGCCTTTTAATACCTGCAGATTACACTCCGTGACTGATTCAGGGCTGCAGAGAGCACCAGCAGACGCAGACTGAGCTCTCTCTTACTATTGAACGTATCTTCCGCATGTCATTTCTCACTGTGCACAAGCAACTAGGAAAAGAAGCTCGGCCATATTTCAGCCCGATAACATTTGTAGACCAGCAGAGGGCGCTAAAGACCACTAAGAGGCACAGCTGTGTCTGTTTCTCAACCACATTCGGGTTATGTGGGAACATTACAGTGAGGCTATTCAAGGCCAAACTAGGTTATTGCAGTGCACCAAAATAACTCACAACATACAGCAGCAAGAACAGACAGCAGAGAGCTGTGGAAGATAAGGTCAGTGGTGCTCAATAAATTATGCCGTGCATGAGAGTATTTAAAACAAATAAATAAAAATCCCAGACAGTGAAATTCATTTAGATGCAGGGTGAATCTTCGTGTACCAGACAAATACTCCCCGCGTCAGGCGTTACCTCACTTAAACCTGCTGCAGTCGTGAATTTCTGATGGGCCCTGTCTGCATCACAGAGGAGCCAGACTCTGGCTCTGTGGTGTTTGCTCAGAGGCTCATGCACGAGAGTGACACACACGTGCGCGCGCAAAGACACATCACGCACCTCATATGGCCAGCTGTCATGAGTTTGGATGGATAATATGCATGCATTGTGACACGGTGTGTGTGCGTGACTCAGTGCTGGCCTGTGTGTGCGTGTATGAGTCATGCTGCTGCTACTAGTGATACTGCCCAACATGTAATTGAGGTAATCTAGCTGCTGTTCATTCAGAGTATTCATGACATATGTGGAAAAAAAACAAAACAGGCTTTCTTAAAAGATTAATTATTAATCATTAAATAATTTAGCAAGTAATTATTGTTACCACAAGCTTCTGCTAAGCAGTGCGCTGCACCTTGGCTTATTTCTTTAAACACACATTCTTTCAGATCATTTTTTTGGCACATGTTGGGATATCTTATTTATTTAACAGTCATTTCTTGGCCAGATCGCTTTGATGCCAGTAGGAAGCCCAATTAGTTAAAGAAAAAAAAAAAAGAAGCCCCATCTGTAGTTTAGATCTCAGTCTTCCTTTTAGATTCAGACCACCCTTGAAGAGGCTGAAACAGACAGCTACAAAGAGAGGTAACTTTACTTTGCTGGTTTTTCTCTCGTGGTCAGACTTTGATGCTGTGTAATTTTGGTAGTTTTTACATTTTCCGGGGCTTTCATGTTTAACTTGTTTGTTCTGGCTTTTAGGTTAAAGGTGACTGCGTTGGGCTATATGAGTGCATTTCTTCTGTGCAGCATGCAACCGAAAGTCTCTGGATTAAATTTAGTGAAGGCAACACATTCAGATGTGTAACAGCCCTTAAAAGAGAGGTATCACTTTGATTTTAATCTCATGCCATAACTTAGTTTGCTCAGTGTGTTCCTGGCTATCCTAACATTTCTAACGAGCTATACAGCACAGATTTTTCAGCATCTTTGAAACACATCTGCTCCGCTGCAATATGCATTCTTGTGCGTTCATCTGTTCTTCATGATGTGTTTTTGACGTAAGAGCAAATGTTCAGTGTGTGCATCCAAAACAGAAGTATTCACACACACACACACACACACAGAGAGAGAGCAGATGATGGTTTCCGGATCGTGCTGCCAAATGTGTAAATGACGTGGAGGATGCATTGGGCGATGATTTGGCTAAAAAATAAGAAATGCAAAGACTCGTTTTCCTAATCACATGACACTTCTAATCTAACGTTTCACGTATAGTGCTGTCAATCTTTAATACATGAAATTAGTCGTTGATCAAAAATGCTGCAGAAAGAGTAGTGTCAGGGACTAGAAAGAGAGAGCATATTTCTCCCATATTGGCGTCTCTTCACTGGCTCCCTGTTAAATCAAGACTCACATGTAAAATCCTTCGCCCCACATACAAGGTCTTGAATAATCAGACTGCATCTTATCTTAAAGACCTCACAGTACCATATCGACCCAATAGAGCACTTTGCTATCAGACTGTGAGCTTACTTGTGGTCTGTAGAGTATTTAAAAGTAGAATGGGAGGCAGAGCCTTCGACTGTCAGGCCCCTCTTCTGTGGAACCAGCTCCCAGTTTGGATTCAGGAGACAGATACCCTCTCTACTTTTAAGAATACACTTAAAACTTTCCTTTTTGATAAAGCATATCATTAGGGCTGGATCAGGTGACCCTGAACGATCCCTCAGTTATGTTTGATTAGGCCTATAGGCAATTGGGGGCTTCCCATGATGCAATGACTGTTTCTTGTTCACCCACTATGTTTACACCCACTCTGCATTCAATCATTAGTTATTATTAGTCTCTGGTTCTCTTCCAGAGCACGTCTTTTGTCCTGTCTTCTTCACCTCACCCCCAACCTGTCATGGTAGATTGTTTTCCTCCCTAAGCCTGGTTCTTCTGGAAGGTTCTTCCTGTTGAAAGGAAGTTTCTCCTTCCCACTGTCACCAAGTGCTTGCTCATGTGGGGTACTTTTATTATTGGGCTTTTCTCTGTATTATTGTAAGGTCTCTGCCTTACAATATAAAATGAATAGAACTGAACTTATTCTGTCACTTCATGTACATGACTGATTGTATACCCTGGACCGTGCTCTTAGGCCTGTGAAAGCACAGGTAGAAAAGTCACACAAGCAAGCATAAAAAGACCCCCCCCCCCTCCCCCCTCCCCCTTTTACACTGATCACATATTTATGAGTAGCATCAGTACCTAATAATTCAATTTCAGCTTTCATTTTTTGACTTGATTGAAATTGAAACTTAACCTATACTGCAGTATGCAAAGCTATTGCCACATACAGCTTTATACCAAAGAATGAGTGGAGTGTTGAAAACACTACAGTGGAACTGATTTGTCAGAGTTTCGTGGAATATATACGCGCAACAAATTATATTCATAATGAGTACACTGCTGGAAAGAGTCATGAAAAGAACTTTAAAATATTTATGTCTATGTCAGTAATAAGAAATTCCCTCTATAGATTATGTCTCACCAAACACTGCTTTTGTGTTTTGAGTCCACATTTGAGCATCTTTGTCAGTTTGTCTGCCACTGACTAGTTTCTTCATTCTTCTCTGAGTAAAGAAAGTGAGGGGGAGGAAGAGAGAGGAACGGGAGGAGAAAGAATGAAAGAAGCAAGATAAAGGTGTATATATTTATTCTTCAGCTGAGTCACAAATCAAAGGGAGAGCTGGAAAGGAGCCGAAGCTTAAAAGAAATTGTATTTTAATGCAAGTGGAAGCATCAATACCGATCTGCGGCTGCTGAGTTTACATTACATTTCTACAGTTTGAGTCTATCTGCTTCATATTAGGCAAAATGAAAAATGATTTAAAAAAACAAAACATAAAGAGCTTAAAAAAAGCTTTTGTTCACCATAATTGCAAGGAGCTTATAGTAGGAGTCGATGCAGTCACTGATAATATTTCTGCTTCTGCGGAGAAACAGTGCAAGATAAACACGATTTTCTTCTGTTGCCAGAGAAACTCCACTTGTGTTTTTCTTGTACATAATGGATTCTAACTAGGTGTAGCAGTTCATTCAGGCAAGCATCATGTTTTGGAGAACGGTGAAGGAAACAGAACAAAAATAAAACTGAGAGTTACCAGAGTATTTCACAGATGATTTGTGTTCAGTGCCTCAGGACCTTAGTGGGAATCTATGTGTCATTAGGAAAGTCTTTCCAGTGCTGAAAAGACAAAAAAACAAAACAAAAAAAAAGTTCAGGAACAGGCTGTCAGCTTCTACCAACACATGGCTATGATTTGCAGGAGCACTCAAACCCCTCCCTCCTCTCCACCCTTTCCAAAGGAGAACATGAGCAGTGCTAAGAAGCCACACATTGTGTGTGTGCTCCCTGCCCCTGTCCTGCATGTTTTCCTGCAGGTGTGTGAGCCAGCGTGTTGTGCTAGAGAGAAAACGTGCGTCAGTACAGCTGAGTGGGAGTGACTATAACCTTTTTTTCCCCGTCCCTGAACAAAACCCCGCCTATTTCAGTGTGGCCGTGCACAAGGGTAGTGCCGAGCCTGCGTGCGTGTGTTTTGTGTGTCAGCAAGAGTGTACGTTTCACACGTGTGACCACTGTGGAGGAGCCTGGAGCTCTAAGCTGCTTTGCAGCGCTTAGGAGGGCAGGCGCTCGCTGGCCACTCAAAGGGCTGTGCTTGCTACATGCCTGGAGGGGGTGACGGCATAGCTGAGCACTGGAGCATGGTGCCCAGGGTTTCACATAACAATGCTGGGTCAGGGGCAGCCCACAGGGGCTCTGCACTGAACTGTACATGGCCACAAACATAGCTCTTGTTCAACAGTCAGAGAAAGTGGCAGCAGTTTATCGGTTAATGAAAGTGAAAGTACTTCCTACTCTTTGGTGTACTGGTAGGAAAGTACTGCTTTTTAATCATGAATCATGTGTTTTCACTGCATGTGATCTACGTGATATTGTTTTTGGTTCAATTTTGCTGCTCAGATCTGATGAAGCAGGGAAAAAGTGCACACTTTGCACTACTCTTGAGTGTAGAGCAGATGTACCGTATGCACTCACAAACACATAAACATAAACGGACAGCATGCATGCAAACAAGTATGCATGCAGTGTACACCTTTACTGAGAGCGTGGAGTCATGCAGGACTTGATGTTCGCTGCTGTTGATAACACACACACACACACACACACACACACACACACACACACACACACACACACACACACACACTTTTTCTCCCTCCCTGTAGATTCAGTTCACGTGGGGAGCTGGAATATCAGGTTTCCTGTCTGTGTGCACAGTTTGTACTTGCAGCTTCACCTTTGCTCCTCCACTGTCGGCACAAGGCAGCACTGCATCGGGGCACTCTTTGCGACTCTCCAAGGATATGCCAACCAAACCACTGGCGGGCCCTGTCACCAGTGGGAATAAAGGGTTGCCAGGAGATAATTATCACAGGGAGTTAAAACGGGCCTTTGTATGCATTTGGATAATTGGTTGCATATGAGGAACAATGAATCCTAAATGTGTTTAATGAGATTTTATTGGTCAGTGCTGCTGGGCTTTTGCTGGCCAGAGTATTTTGGGGCTTTGTGTGTGGTTCATTCATGGTTTCATTCTGTAAAAATGTGCAATTGTTATTTCTGCGCATTCCCCTCTTCTGTGGAACCCCAGATGACCCTCCGGTGGCGCCAGTCAAGGCTGGGCCCTGTGAAAGAGGATGGGAGAGAGGAGGAGGAAGACGGGAGACATGGGCATGAGGGAAATGAAGTATATTAGGACAATAGAGTATATTAGGAAGCTAGAGAGAAAGACGACACATAAGCGCATAATACTACAGCACAAAATTTCAATACTAGGAAGGAAAATCAAGATACATCTGTTTGGTTTCTTTTAGTTTCTGAGAAATGAATTGCTCCTGTGTGTAAGCTCGCTGTTATCTAATAAGCCAGTCCCAAAGTTAGTTATTGTTAGTTAAGCAATCAGCTGCACCAGGAAAGAGTTCTGTGGTTTGACTGTGGGCCCAGTGGAGCCTTGCCTTTTGAAATACGATCCTGCATGAGAGACGTCACACAGCGCAGCTCCTGGAATGTCCTGCGTAGACCGAACAAATGCAAACAGAGGCTTACTGTAATCTCTTATCTCTAGCTGTGACACTTTGTACTGCAATACCATTAAATAGGCAGATATCCCAGAGAAGCTGCATTATTGATCTTTTATAGCTGTATGCGTGACCATATTATTTGCATATGCAGGGAGGTTTTGTGATGACATGTGACACTTGTCCTTTTAACAGTTCTTTTACACTTTATATACAGTCACTGGTCATGATGTAAATGTAATTTCATTCTTATATACAGCCATGAAATCATCTGCATTACTTTTGTCTTTGTTTATGAAGCATTTGAAAACTCTTGCATAATATCTTTTTTTTTTTTTTTTTTTTATATTTTTAA
>VURO01004689.1:13895-27732 GCA_015108175.1 Pelvicachromis taeniatus | reverse complement strand
GGCTGACTGTAAGGCTGTGTCTCTTAATATATATCTATCTCTCTCTCGCTATCTCTCTCTCTATATATATCTATATCTATATAGAGATATATATCAGATGAGATGAGATATTTCTGGTATTAACACAGGTACACACAGCACTGTGAACAGAGCTTGGTTCTGATCACTGCTGTGACTGAATGGAAGAAGAGTCAGCACCTTTGATCTGTCCTATTCTCACCACTACCAACCCTCCCTCCCCCCCTTTTTTTTTATCAGCTTATTCCTCCTTCTCCCAGCTGCAAGCCCTCACAGCCAGGAGAGGACCACAATGTAGCTGCAACACACAAAAAAAGCAACAAAAACAACAACAACAAAAAAGCAAAAGGAGCTTGCAGAAGATGATAGAAAACCAGTAGACAGACTGATTGGGCAGACAAGCAAACCACCAAATGCTCATACTTGGGGAGAGATAAATGATAAGTGGTTTGTGATAGGGCGCTCTGTGGCACGATCCGGCTGAGCCCTCCCCGTCTGCCCATGTGGGATTATCACAACGCAAACATGTGAGGCCGTCCATCAGTCCCACATGATGCTGGGAAACACTTACATAAAGCAGCTCCCGTTCTTGGTTGGTGCACTCTCACATGAGGGAACATGTGAGACAGGCGCTCTGTGTCGCTTCCGCTGCTTTCACCCATTTCCCTCTCCTTTGTCTGTCGCTCTGTCTGGGATGGCACTGCGAGACTACCGCACAGACATGCAGACGAGCGCCACTCATTTATCACTTAGTCTCGTCGCTCGCTGAACAGCCAGTCTGCTGTCTGTAGGAGTTGTTTAAACCTTCCAGCCAAAAGATTTGGCATTTCGCACCCTCCTTCTCCAACCTGCGCCTCCAACCCCTTCCCCCTTTGCCTCACAGAGGATGGCCAGAGGTCACCGTGTGATGTGCAGCTGTAGGGCAACAGAGAGGTTGAAGAGGAGGAGGGGCAAAAAGTGCTGAGTGCATAGGAATGGCCACCCACATGACGTCACAGTCACAGTTTGAGCTCACAGCATTGTGCCGGTGCCAGACTCCCATGCTGCCTCACTGGTGTAAGCGGCACAGCCTCAGATAAACACTGGAAGCCAGCCATGCTCGGGACATACACAAAGCTGCTGTATGTAGTACTCATAGTAAAAAAGGGATTTTAAAAGATTCTGAACAGTAGTAAAACACTTAATTATTGATTCATCTCTCATTTTACTTTTTATGAAGTCACTCATGTGATACTTCACTAGTTTATTTTTTATCTTATGCAACCGAATGTATTCAGGAAATTGCAAAAACCAAGGCTTTTTCAGTTCAGTAAGTTTTTGAATTTACACACAGGGCAGAGTTTGTTTTTTTTTATTCTTCTGTGTCATCACAGATCTAAGATCATTCCCAACTCTTTATTTTGCCTCGCCTTGAAGTTATACACTGGCACAGCACTCAAAACTGGCTAAGTAGAAGTTCCCCACATACATTTTTTTATTCAGGACTGGACTTCTTCGTGACCCACACACTCCTGCCACATTATCTGCCACTAACATTAACTTGTCTGAAATTTTTGCTATATCAGCCACTTTACATTTCTAACATCACAGACATTGAATTTTTTAAATTCTCAGTTTTTTGATTAACCAGCGACGTATTTCACAGCTACAGAATCCACATGCTACCCCAAGAAGCACTCTGGCCACCTGCCATGCCACGACTTGGCATCCCGGCCGAGCTTGAACCTTCACATGCAGCATTAATAGCACGTCCAGACCGAATTAATCCTCGGTTCCGAGAAAAGCGCCTGCATCGCCTCCTGTCACCTGTAGAGACACTGCGCTGTCACATTCATATCCTGCTTACTTTGCAGGGGAAAGATCCCTCAGATTGTTATCTATCTGTACACATATTCTGGGCGTGCTTCCCAGTCGGCAGATCGCCCTTGGCACAGGCAGAAGGAGTGATGCCTCCCTGTCCTTTATCTACTTTCCTGCAGCTTTGCTTTAGTGTGCCACCATAAACTGAAGACTGAGGCTCCCGGGCAAACAGGCGCAGTACACAGTGAACTAGACAGATTATCTTTGTCGAGGGAAGAGATCGAGACAGATTATCGCATAACAGTCATCACCATCACTATTTCACTCCCTCCAGGGAACCCAGCAAAAGTCTCTGACTTATACAGATTATTATCAGCAGAAGATAGTGGTTAGCTCATTAGGAAAATGCTTCAACAAAGGGTTTATTCAAGGCGTCCTTCCTATTTAGATGTTGTACACCAAGTACATGCCACTGATCTGTTTCTGACAGATTCCAGACATATCTCACTGATAATCTAATTTCTGGTTGTCAGACATAAATTGTTGGACTGGCACAAAACTATGAATATTTAATGAGAAATTCTGAATTAGAGCATCAACAGTCTCTGGCTCACAAGACAATGTGTGCAGACTTTTTGATCCCAGCACTGGTGCTGTTGCTTTAGATTTTGAACACTCAGCATTTTTTGCTGATCACTGTCACATCTATCTCGCAGAGTAAACATGCTTCCATTGTAGCCGTGATTATTGACACGTATTTGCTTTCCAGGCTGATGCTGCCTCAGGGCGGTTAGAGGTAAGAGGTTGTAACCTTTTCAGGGTGAGTGATAGGCATGGAGAGAGCTGACCGGACTTGATAATAATCTATTATTTAATATGAAATAGTAAAAAGAAACCACTGAATTAATAAAAAGCACGTTTAAAGTAATGGGTTTAAATAAAAGAACCTAAAACATGGCAAAATATTAGCTTTGCTGATCTCCTCTGGGAGTTCAAGCCACATCTGAGGGGGCTGGCTTAGATTTAAGGAATCTGTGATTTCAGGTCACGTTTTGGCTCATATGAGGTCAGCTGGTAACACTGGAGCTGGCTCTCCTGGGTGTAACGATACTTTCATCATCACATTGGGCTCTTGGGGAGAAGATTGCATTGATTGACAGGATATTAATAGCAAAAGTCAGAAAAAAATAGGACTATAGTACAAGGTTTTCTTACGATACTTTAAATGAGTGAGACCCTTTTGAGTAAAGCCTGCACTGCTCATGACCTAACTGAAATAAAGTATTACCCTTGGCTTTGTGGGTGACTCCCCGGAGGCGATACCTTCCTGAGATCACCGCAGTTCTTGAGTTTCAGCAGTTGGGATCTGCAGATTTATGTCACAGTATTAATCATTTGCCTTCTCAGATTGTCGTTGGATCTTTGCCAGAAATTCAGAAGTGAATTTACTAGCTGCACTATAGCTGTCTGCTGTCTGTTTTAAAGAAATCATAAGCATTCATCCCCATTGCTGCCAGCTGGACCCACATGTAAGTGCTTCTGTTTTCATGCCTTACTTTAAAACAGAGATGGGGAAAAAAAAGGGCAGAAATCGGCTCATAGATTGTTAAGGGCAGTAAAGAGTCATGATGTCTTGGTTATATGGTTGCCACAGCAACCGTGACATCAATGCAGACATAGTGATGCATGAAAACTGTAATAGCAGGGGGGAGGGGGGTGGTTGCTAGGCGACCTGAACTCATGGAAGTGATGGGGGCAGACGGCCAAAGTCTGATGAACTGGGGACTTGACAGAGGAACTGTGGGATTATTTTCCCCTCTGACGGTTTTGATGTCTGAGAAAAATCTCAACTCATGTTGAAAGTCAGCCAGAAATGTACAGTTTCAACACCGCATGTAAGATGAGCACTATAGTGCTTTTTTTTTGTTCCTCTGTGTGAGTTACTGAAAAGTCTGAAGAAGAGAAGGACCTCAGCACTGAGAATGCTTTCCCTAGTGAGCTGCATGTGTTTGCAGTTGTTGCAGTTGAACAACCTGGCTTTTTACTACATCCCAATGCAATATTGAAACAAACAGCTAATATAACATAACAAATCTTTTGTTGTTGTTATTGTTGTTAGACTTTTAAAATGTGTCTACATTTGTAAGTAATAACCAAAGAACATGACAGGAAGTCTTGGCTTGGTTACACCACACGCTCTGAACCATTAACCTTCCTTTACAGAGAGAAAGCTATGAGATAAGAACCAGTAGTTCCCAGATTGTGTTGGTATTCAGTATCTGCACCGACAACTGTGGTAAGATGATTAGTTGCACCAGTTGTTGCATGCTTACAAGTGACAGTTGGGTAATAATTTCAACAGGGTTTATTGAAAAATCAATTCAACAGTTTAACAGCAAATAACTTAATGACTACAACAATAACAAGGCCAGAGTCATGACATGATATCTAGATTTCGACAGAAATAGTAAATAGTAATATTCTGTCATTTCTAGGAGTTTAAAAACGTTTAAGAGAGGTGGGTTAGCAGTCTATGATATTGCTCTGTTATTTTAAATAGAAGTAAATCAGTCAAAGATTACAAATCAGGCTTTAAAAGCAGTGTTTCACTCATAGTCCCAAGTGATGGAATTCAGACTTGTTGATCTTGCTGAACTCAGTGGTGAGTGAAAGCGTAGGATTTATGATTTGTGGATGAGCTCTAACATGTCAGAGCACTAATATTATGACTCCGGATGAGATCACCTTCACAATGGAAGATGAATTTTGAGGTGCTGCTCTCTCTCCCTCTCCCTCTGGTAGAGCATATGAGTCATACTCTACAGGAAATGTGTGCCATTATGAATGAAGGCTGTCAGAGACCTTCGCTATTAGCTACCTAATTAGAAAAAAGAATCGTGCACACATTACAGAGTCTCTGGTGCGTCTGTGATGATGAAAACATTAGTCATAGCAATGACAAGACACCCAGAGATCTCTCATTAAAACAGGAAAACAGTAACAAAGTAAGTAAAGTAAAAAAAAAGTTCAAACAGGTGCTTCAGTTTCGAGAGTGATTCAGTCCCTAAATTGTATAATATCTTTTTCTTTACCTTCTAAACTTTGATTTTACAGTGACACCAACATGGTAACCTTGAGTTGTGATATTGGGATCTAAGCTGTTTGTACAGGGATGCAATTGGCACACAGCAGAACGTGCTTTTCCCCATATGTGGTAATGGATAAATAGAGAGAAGTTAAAAAAGGAAACAAGCTGCACCACTGTGGTAGACTGAGGTACTTATGTCATCCCAATGGCCTGGGGTGAACCTATTTATAGGAAGTGTTGCCTTTTATATCAATGCCAGCAACAGTGGCCTTTTATTTTCCACAGAACAGCATTAGTTATTGCTTGTTGATGTGGCTGGAACGTAATGACTCACATGCCCCACCACAAAAACATGGCAAAATAGATCTGAGCACAAAGTTTCAGTGGGCAGTCTTTCAGCTGCTGGATATTTACTGTAAAGATTGCAGCACCTCATTTGCTTTTGTGTTGATTGTTTTCATGGTTTGCAGAATGCAAACAGGTAGGCTTTGATCCCCCCCCCAAAAATACCAGAAGCTAAAAACCAGAATCACATTTCTGAAAATATTTTTTTCCTGGAAAAAACAGGCCACCAGCTATAGAGTCTTTGCAAATGAAAGGTTTTCTGTTTGCCTGGGACTCGACGGCTTGTTTTTGCTCTGAAATGTGATAACCCCTTGGGATACACCACTTAGTCTTCACCACCTTGGGACTTCTTGGGAACAGAGGGCTGCATCTGCAGAACAAACAGAGTGCCGTCCTTGCTGTCTTACTACCATCCTGCCAGCTGCCCTTTCTGTGGGTTACCATGACAGCATGGGGACATTTCCTCAAACCAAAACATTGCTTCAATCCAAAAACAGTTCCTCCTTACAAAGAAAGATGATTTCCTTTTAAGGAACAGCCAAGTATTGGCAGCGTTATACTGTCATTTTACAGTGTTTCTCATTTAATCTACTATAATGGACTTAATAATATAATAATATAAGCTATACAATAGAGCCTGATTGATAGCAGGTCAACGTTGTCGCCCTATGTTGGCTATTTGCTAATTAAAGTCTCAGCAAATATTTTTATTTACTGGCCAATAAATTGTTTCAAAGATGTAAAGCAGGAACTGTCTTGTGTCTACATCACTGTACAAATGTGTAATTTCGAACCAGTTGTGACAATAAAACAAATTTATTTTGAACCTGCATTGTCATAATACCTTAGTAGACTTATAAATAACTAGAAAGAAATGCTAGGGAAATCCATTTGTTTTGGATGTCTGAAAGAGAACAAAAATATTGACCAAAATATTGGATTTTAAAAATACTGGTATTGGTCTTACAAATTGTACATCACCCAGCCAGTATTATTGGCTGAAATTAAAATACATTTAAGTTATTGACAGATGGGAGAAACACTCCTCAACCATGTTGTGAGTGTTGATGTTGCATAATTTGTTCACCAGAGTAATCCACAAAACAAATTTGTTTTACCTTGCATTGTCATAATCATCTTATTAAAGAGTGATAAATAACCACACATAAGAAATTCTATTGATATCTGTGTGTTTTGCGTGAAACACACAGAAAGAAAACAAAAATATCTGCCCACATATCAGATTTTATCATCAAATATCGGTCTTAAAAATCCAATATTGGTCAGGCTGTGCTTTACAATATCATACAGCCAGATGATTCAGGTCCGGCTCTTATCGCCATAAATAGCTTACTATTAATAGTTTACTTACAATACAATTTTTTCTTTTATTAAAGCTGTGTACATCAGATATACTGTATAGTCTAAATAAGCTTTGGCAAGCTTTTTCTACTCCTTCAGTACAGGAAACCAGCAGTTTTCAAGATTTTAACAACTTTAACTTCCAGACTACAAACATTGTCCACAGTTAATTAATCCCCATGAGAGTGCTGGCACAATGGAAACTACATGACAAGAATCACAAGAAAAAAGTCCAAGTTTAACATAACTAAGATAAGCATCTGAAAACTACTCAGTTAATAATTTAAACACCAAAATTAACATTACCAGGATTCTTTGATTCTGCTTGCTACATGACTTTATACTGTCTTCTTAATTTATTTACCAAGGCTGTGTGACAAAGGAGATAGTGAGGCTTGATGCGACATCATTTTGCTGACCTCAGTTAATAGGAGGAAACGGAAACTGACTTAACTGAAATAAAAGTACTGTATTATACCACAAGTTGCTTTTTATGAGTATATTACTCGTCCAGGATATCCATGTTTGCAGTATTTATCTGTATTTTAAAAAAAGAGTATCACAGGGATCCTCACTGCACTATATAGTATATTCACTTGGAAAAACCCAAACAAATACTGCATTGCTTTTTCTCTCTAAGGAAGCAGTTAGTATAACCCCTCCTCCTTTTATTCCCAAAGACACCAGGTGGGACCATAAGGTGGAGGATTTTAACCTATAATAATACACAAAAGGCTCAGCTGCTCCTGACCAATTGTTGCAAAACCCTGCTTCCTTCACCTACAGTAGCCCTCCCCCCCACTCCCCACCCTGCCAGAGAGAGAGAGAGAGAGAGTTGCTCAACACCGCCTGGCGAGAGTGTCAGTCACCATGGTGATAGAACATGCACCAGCAAATATTGTTGGGGGAGATTGCTCGAGGTTTTATTCTTTGCACACTCGCTCAGACTGGGGAAAAGCCTTAACACAGATTGACCGGGGAGCCTCCAAGTCTTGCCAAATATAGGACGCGGATCAACTAGGATATTTCTTTTCTTAGATCACAAGTTCACAGAATAGAGTCAGGCTTGAGAAGAGCCAGTGTTTCTGTGTGGCTCGAGCTTATGCTCAAAATTTGTGTTTTAGATTGACATCTTTGTGAAATGCGGAGTAAGATACGAGGGCATAGAGAATGAGGTTTGGAGGGTCTGTGCGCTTCACTACAAAGACAGTAAAACTGTGTCACTCTGTTCCCACTCGGCTCAGGGTTTATTTCAAGTTCAGGCTGACGTCAGAGCTGCTGACAATCCGACTGTGACGGCGACTGACTCTGTGGAGCTTGTGTGTGACTGACCCAAGACTGATTGTGCTCTTTCTTTGTCTCTGCAGCATTTTGTGACTCTCTCTCTCTCTCTCTCTCTCTCTCTCCCTCCCTTGCGCTCTCTTTTTCTCTCTGTCATGACTCATATGTGCCTCTGTACGCCCAAACACAGACAGATTCATGACTGGATGATTTCTAGCTATGCTGTGAGTCAGCCTCAGCACATGCCTCCTCCGTAGTGGTGTGGGCTCAGCAAGTGCTGGCCACATCTCTGCTTTTGTCATCAGTTCTGCGTGTGCCCGAATGGACTCTATTGCAAACTCAATCATTGAAAAACAAGTACCATTGCAAAAGATATAATTTTTAAAACTATAAACTTTATATTTTTGTATGGCGTGATTATGGCAACTCATCTTGTTGTTATCTGATTTACGCGTCAACTTTCTTGCACTACACATGTAGCTGATATGGGCACTACAGCTCACATTGCACAGCATACAGTGTATCATAATGAAAGTAGGCACTACACCCGATAAGGCGAGGTGCTTAAGTGTCTGGCTGAGGGCAGCACGTGTTGCACAACGTGAGGACACGAGACCTTTGACACTTAGCACAAATTGCATTAACTGAAATTAATGACACAAAACAGATGCAAATTCAAGACCACCTCGCTTTCTGTTGCCAAAGAGCTCTGACCCAAAGGCATGAACTTTACTAGGTGTAACAGTCTGGTGGTATGAGACTCCAACACCTTAAATCCTGCAAGTCCTGCAGGTTGCAAGGTGGAGCCTCTGTAGATCCACCCGGCTTTTCCACCACATACCACAGATGCTCAATGACACCCATTGCGGGAGCCAGGTTGCGTTAGAAATCACTCCCATCAGGCAATATACAGGAATGTGAATGATCTGCAAAGCAGCATCACATGAAAGAATCTGTCATGTGCTGTGTGTCACCATAAAAGGTTTCAGAAACTTTTTGTAGCTGTTTTGTGGGATAAAACAGTTCAGCCTTCCCTTCCCAAGCTCGCCTATCAGCTTGGGGTCCCTGTGAACCTGTCACTGGTTGTCTTTTTATTGATGGGTACTAACTGCTGCATATCTGGAAAAACCCAAAATGAAATGTGATTGTGGAAATGTTTTTACCTGCTTCTATCATATAAACTTCAAGAACCTGTGTATTCACTCGCTGCCTAATCTGACAACCAAGCAGATTCTGAAAATATCAACAAAAAAAAAAGTTATTCACTTAGTCTGCCAGTGGTTATAATGGTGTAAGCTTAATATACACACACACATGCTGTTGCGGTCTGGGTTTCTCTGTGTGAACAGACGAGAAGTAGGAATGGAAAGTTTTAGACCAGTTGTTCAACCATTCAGCTTTCAGGTTTTTTTTTTTCAGTGGGTATTTCATGTTTGAGTCAGATGTTTCGAAGTCTTCGAACATAGTGTTTTCTCAGAAACTACTCAGTGTAAACAAAACACAACAAAGCATCTTATCTTCTGTACACTGTACTGAGAATGCTCTGTTATAAATGCATATCACATGCAAGCAGCCGTGAATCAGAAAGCAGGCATTTAAGCGCAGAGAGCGACAGAGAAGAGTACGTTCTGTGTTTCATGTGACACTAAGGCCTGAGGCTGGCTGGCGTGCACAAAGCAGGTCGGGATGATTGTTACGTGGCCGGAGCTCAAAGGTCAGAACTTTCGTAGCTTTCGCTGGTATCAGGCTTCAGCTGGGTGTGACGTATGGAGCACACACACACACACACACACACACTTTCTCTCATGTCTGCACACGGAGTTCAGGATGTGCACTCAGATCAGAGTTTTTCTAGTTAATGAATGTCAAAACCTGATGTGGAACAGCTTGCTGGCAGTTTTTTTAGCTAGAAGTGATTCAGAGTGTTTTTTGGCCACTTTATCTTAAATGCACATGAAGTTTATTACCAGAAGCCCCTAAGTGTGTGTATGTGTGTATGATGCCAAACTCCCACTTCCCTTAAGCTGCCGTATTTAAAACCAAAAAAGGACAGATTAAGCACAACATGTTGCTGAATATGACGCTAGAGAAGAGAAGATATATTGATTTTCGACTGAAAAGAGACTCCCCCTCTCTCTTATCAAATATGTTTATGTTTTATTCTGTCGTGTTGCAAGCTGAGGAAGTAAAAAAAAAAGAAGAAGCAAAGAGTGACTGTCAGAGTACATGCAGTAACTATGTTTGATCCCTTATTTATCTTTTCTGTCACTTTGTTACTGCTGTCAGTGTTAAAAGATATGGACTTTACATTTTACATCTCTGACTGAAAACTGATAGAAACAAAAACTTTCAACTGAGTGCTTTAATGCCACATATTCATTAAAAACCAAAGAGAAAGAGGTTTCGCATGACGGTGGTTTTCACAAAGTACCAGGAGAATACGCTCGCACATAAATTAGCTTCCATTACAGATTTAACATAACCCAAACTGTGCAACAGGAGCTCTATGGGATCAAGACACAGAACTGAAGCAACTGAAAAGAGTCGGTTAATAATGTAAGCGATTTACATTCTTCAAAATAGGTTGCTTAAAAGTTGCCTCTCATTGTTTTGGTGGCAAGGCTTCTGATTTCATAATCATCTTTCAAGTAACGCGGTGGGAGGTGAAACAATGCTTTGATTGCATAAGATTTCTCCCGGCATCGCCGCAGTAAATCAGGCCTCCCTGAGCTGATGTAAAATATTAGTGAACCATTACCCAAATGGTGCAGTTACCTCAATGAAGCCGGAGAAGAGAAGATCCCATTTTTATGAAGCGCAGGCACTACAGACCAACCCCTGCGCTGCAAATAAAATAAGTTTATGGTCGACTGTAGATGGGCTCATCAAAGATGGTCTCTGTGTATTATTCATAACATAACTACTCGTGAAAGGTATTGCAATCTCGTGGTTCATAAATCTGTGGAGACTGCCTGAATGCTGATGACTGCTCTGTTTAAAACTCGATCGGCTGTGCGTGTTTTATTGACTCATCATGTAGAGTCTGCGGCATCGCAGACAGACACCTGTCTGGGGAATTTTCATGTGTGTGCCTTCAAGATTGTGTGCGTGTAGTCAGTGGTGTTCCCGGTGTTTTTCATTTCCCACACACATGTTGTCAGAGTGGCCTCTACACAGACATAATTCAATCTCTTCTCCTCAAGTAGCTCTCCCCCTCTTTCCCCAGTGGGCTTGTCCTGGTCCCAGCCGTTGGCTTCTCATAGAGAGCTTTTAGGCTCCTCTGACTCGCTCTCTGCTAATTAGCTGATCACAGGGAGGCAGGTCAGAGGTCGGGCTCCAGGGGAAAGGTCTCCCGTCTCCGCGAGGGGCCATTCTATCTTTCAATAACCCCCATCATGTGGGAAAGGGTATGGTTTCTGCGGCTGAGTATTTGACAAGAGGCTGGCTACAATTAGATTTACAAACCATAAGGGTGCTAAAGGAATAGCAAAACCTTTGCTAGCTGTGAAGATGTTCTTACAGCTTTTGAGACACGCCAGCTCGGCTCATATCAGCTCTACAGCTGCGTGTGCTTTTTAAGTTTTCATTATTTAGTGAGCAAGTCACTTCTTTGTACAGACAATCATTTTATAGTGACATCACTCTGGTAGTGCTTCACAGAAGCAACAGCTTTCCCACATTCAGAACACGAGCCTCATGGCTACTTGTGAATTTGCTGAGATTTTGTGATGTGGTGGAGACATGCTGTGATGTACAGACAGCCCAGGCAAGCTCATTGTGTCAGCCGCCCCGTCTCCAGGGAGCACGTCTGGTATGTAAACAAAGAAGTACCGTACGATTGTAGAAATATTCTCATCGTGACCTCTCCTTAAACCTGTGGAATGCGTGAATCGCACAAAGGCACACACATTCACACACATTCACACAGGAATGCGCAACTACACCCCTGGACACACACCCATGCACAAAACAAAGCGTCTCTGCCTAGAGACAAAACAAAAATAATATATAATTTGTTAAAGAAAACCATAAAGTTTACACACTGGCTTTGAGCTGAGGCGTCAAATACTGCTGCCTTGTGAAAGCGGCTGGGTCCTGAGAGACAGTCACAAGATGTCCTTTGGTGGCGGTGCCCTTGTGGGTTTATGAGAAGCATGAGCGAGACAGATATTTGTAAAGGACCATGTGGTGTCACATTTAAAGTTTTTCAGTGTACACGGTTAATGCTGGCATATCTGAATTCAACCACAACTTTTCCTAAACCTAACTAGGTTCAGCCCCTAAACCCAGTGGTTTTTGGAACCCAACCACGACCAGCATGTAAAGATGAAACAAAAGGGCAAGTGCAATGTAAAGTACTCAGTGAGTGTGAAACAACTAGCAAAACACGAAGCTCCCAATCCTGATAAAAAACTGCGGTCTCCTGTCTGACAAACATGGACACCGCGCGCCTATTTCTGCAAAGCCGCCGTGATGTGTCACAATGGCAAAATTTGAAAAACTGTTTGAGAATGAAAGTTAATTCAAGTTCACCACAAAGTCAAAAAATGCTTTTCAGTTTCAACAGAAATGACAGTGTTATTCTGCATCGATGTGTTTGTGGTAATATTCAGGCAACGTATCCACTATTTATCCGTACAAAAATGCCTTCATGCAATGGATATGAACGCTTTAAGAACCAAAAAACTGGATTTGTATATTTGGAAACTGCTTTAATGGCTTAAAAAAAAAACATATATTAAAATATAATATCTTGGACAAAGTCAAAGGATCCTAAACAAAGAAATCCAGGGTTGGGTGGTAAACGAAGCTGCAGGAGTACGCTAAGATGACATGAGCTTACTAGTTGACAAAAAAAGTGTGAAAATGTAAGACGCATTAAGATGATTAAGACTGTGAGCAGACTGTTGGCCCAACCACAGTGACAGTATTTATAACAGCTTGTGAAAATGTTCTAAACTAATACTTTACAGTTTTAAGAAGGAATAATGAGTTAAATGCCTTGATGTTATAATAAATGGTGTCTCATGTAGTATTAAATATGTGTGAATTATGTTATAGCTTTGAAATCTATGTTTATATTTGGGTTTTTTTTTAAAGTGCAAGCCATTTTATAATAAACATTTTAATATACAATACTATCCAAAAGTCACGTTTTCAAGCATAAAAACTCACCAAACTAAACTTAGCAGAAAAAAACTATTTTAAAATTGTTGCATGTGCCTTGTTGCAAAAATACTCAATTTGTTCCCATTTCTTTAGTTGCATGTACAAAAAATCCCAAAGGTAACACAGTTTTACAGGCATAAAATACTATTTTTCTTGTACCAACAAGGTGATTAAAAAAGAGCTATTAGCCAAAAATAGTATATCCTAGCACCGTACAACACGGTGCAATGTGTCCTTTGTAAAATTCGAGGAAACTGGACAACAAAGGCAAACGTGGCTGGCCAAAAAATTATCTACAGCAGAGGAACAGTATCTCTAAGTCAAATGGGAAGACATCCAGCAAATTTGCTGAAGCCTAATCAAAAATGGTCTCTGTGGAAGGGTGGTTTTCAAGAAGCCATTCTTGAGGGAAGGAAACAGGAAGAAGAGGCTGAGGTATGCCAAATTACACAAGAACTGGACTGAAAACCAGTGACAACAGCTCTGAGTGATGAATCGCAGTTTAAAAATTTAGACTCAAATAATTGTCAGTATGTACAGAGCAGGTCCAGAGTAGATACAACAATGAGTGTCTGTAAATTACGGTGGGGGGGGCTCTGTCATGGACATTTCAGCCCGTGGTGCTGGGTCTTGTCAAAACTGACGGAGATATGAACACAGAGAAGTACCATACTGTCTGTACAGTAAAAGTGTACCCAGATAGAAATATAGAAATATACATTTTCATATGTTTGCATGTTTCATTAAATGCATCTATTTGTTTCTATTCTCACC
>VURO01004683.1:3275-28933 GCA_015108175.1 Pelvicachromis taeniatus | reverse complement strand
TTTTTTTTTTTTTTTTTTTTTTTTTTTTTTTTTTTTTTTTTTTTTTTTTTTTTTTTTTTTTTTTTTTTTTTTTTTTTTTTTTTTTTTTTTTTTTTTTTTTTTTTTTATGTCTTTTTTTTTTTTTTTTTTTTTTTAATGTTAGAACTGCAAACTCTGGTTAACTGTTAACTCGAGTTCGCAGAGGTCAGTCAGTGTTTTAGAGAGGTTAATATTACCGTTTTATCACCCGCTACCTATTGGCTCAGCATTTTCGAGCAGGTGCTGAAAAAAAAAAATGCGGCATCGCCCAGATAAGTTGTGCAACAGTCTGGTACGGATTACATGACAAGTTGTGAAAATTGTGAGCAGTTACAGCCAGTATACGTTTTTCTACATGCCAAAATGAAATGAACTGAAATGGGACACTGCTTCTTGAAACAAAGGACTTCTGCCAAACGCAGAAGTTTGGCAGTTCTCTTGTAACAGGCTTTGTGTCAGTGCTGTTTTGATTACATAAGGACTGTTACCACATTAACGAGACATTTTATCTGGCAGTTTTAGCACAACAGTGTATCATGGAAAACTCGGACAGACCTTACCGGCCTAAGCAAGGTGGCAGGGAGAGGGGAGCAGCAGCAGCATCAGCTGCTGCAGAGAAGGGAGAAAGCTGGTGGATGCAGGACCAGGTGCGAGGACAGAACTTGAGATCAGACGGAGGCCAGCAGGCCAAGAAAAACCAATGTGGGCCTTACAGAGCGAGCCCTAAGAAGGGAGGACTGGGACCCCTAAGCCACTCTCCTGGTGGATTAAGAGGTGGGCACAGCCCCTCACAGAGAGATAATCTCCGGTGGTTCTCAGGTTCTCAGGAAGATAACTGGAGAGAGCGCTCACAGCAGAGCTGGAGGAGGGGTACGCAAGAAGAAAGTCCAAAGGAGGACAGGGAACAGGGAAGGAGAGAAGCCACGGATGATGGTTCTCAAAAATCAGGTAAGGGTTTGGAAATCAGTCTCTGGAGAAGGAATGAAACACTTCCAGCATTATCACTGTCTATGTTAAAAGCAAATCGCGAATTAATACTTTCCCCTACATTTCTCATTTTCAAAGGCAAAAGACGGCGTAACAGAAACAAGAAGAAAGCTTTTGCTGAAGAGAACCGGGCCCTTGCCATTGAAGAGTCCACACTCTCAAACAAAGAGCTGCGCAGCTTACGGCAAGCAGAGAGGCGGCTTAACAGGGATGAGATCTACAGCCTAAAGAAGGTACAGACCCTGTAATTCGTAAGATGGAGTTAAAGCTAAAAAAAAAAAATCCATTATTTTTGTAACCAGACTTTCTTCATTGACATAATGTTTGAGTTGGTTGGTGTGGGCAATTTAGGGATATTTCTAATAATGTAATTTTGTGTGTGTTGTTTAATTGCTTCAGAGGTCCCACAGCAACCCTGCTCCTCTTTACAACTGTGCCCTGTGTGATGTTCTCCTAGAGTCTGTGTCTGAAGCTTACAAGCATATCCGGGACAAACGGCACAAGAGAAGGGCCAAGGTTATTATACAGTTACCGTATATAGATTGTGTTACTGTGCTGCTATTGTGGAGTAGTAGTTTTTATGCATTAAAGGCTGTGATGAAGACCCCTTTCCTGTATTTGCATGTTGGATTATAGGAGCGACAAGAGCAGCTGATGCTGACTGAGATCCTGCCTCCTAGTCCAGAGCAGATCAGTGCAATAAGTGCAGTACTAGATGCTGTTGTCCAGGAACATGGGCTGAACGACCTGGACGTTGAGAAGAGACAGTGTGTTGTCTCCACCATGCAAGATCTCCTCCTGTCTGTCCTGCCTGGTAAGGGACATAAAGAGGAAAGATCATGAAATACAACGACTGTACTCTTCCAATATTATTAAAATCATAGTAATATTTACCCACTTTCTCTCATCTGTAGAGGTCCGACTTAGGCTTTATGGATCATCTTGCACTAAATTTGGATTCAAGGATTCTGATGTCAACATTGACATTCAGTATCCAACTCACGTGAGTAACACAGTGTGAGTTCAATGATGTGTGATACAATTTTATTTTTTATGTTAATTTTATAATGATATTAAAGTTATAAAACTGGAGGCCTGACAGGAGAATAATTGGTAAGGGGAAAAAGGCCTTTAATCTGCATGTATATGTTACATGGGTTACATGTGACATTATTTAAGGTAACAAATACAAGAGATGACCACAAAAGTATTAGTATATGGCAATGGTAAGATGTGGGTGGAAAAAAATGTTTTGACTTGACTTTAGATTTCACAAGTTGTTTTGTATTGTGCTTGTAGCATGCACCATAATTATGTTCTTTTTTTTATATTGTATTTATGCTGTATAAAGGCTTTGAAATGGAATGTATTCACAGATGCATCAGCCAGATGTCTTGATGTTGGTTAAAGACTGTCTCTCTGTGAGCTGTGAGTTTTATTTTCATTTTACTGTAAGATTCTTGAAGAAATGTTTCAGACATGGTAAAGTCAGTCATGTGCTTGAGTGTCATGGAAAGTTTAAATTGTTTGTGTTGTGCTATTCTCAGCTCTGTTTGTTGAGATGGAGGCTGATTTTCATGCCAGGGTGCCTGTGGTCATCTGCAAAGAGAGAAATAGGTCCGTGTCATTTGCAGTTACATCGGTTTTTTTCTTGCATGTTATAAGAGAAGAGAAGAGAAGAGTTATTAAGAGAATTTTAACAGTGCTCATACCACAAGAGCATGAAATTCCAAATTAGAATTGACATCTTTCTTTTTTTCCTCCCTCTTCAACAGTGGCCTAATCTGCAAAGTTAGTGCAGGGAATGAAAACGCGTTTCAAACCACCACATATCTTTCTGCCCTGGCTACTCGGGAGCCTCTCCTCATGCCACTGGTTTTGGGCTTCAGACGCTGGGCCAGGGTATGTTTCTAGTAGACAAAGACTTGTTCCTCACATTAGCGAAGGCATAAAAACTATTCACTCCATTTTTCAAAATTGCATTTGTTCTTAACATTATTTGCTTTCTGTTAAGATCTGTGAAATTGATCGCGCAGAAGAGGGAGGTCTACCACCATACGTCTTTGCTCTTTTGGTTGTCTTCTACTTACAGAAGCGCAAAGAACCTCTCTTGCCTACCTATTTCAACCAAGATGTAAGTCTTTATTTTCATCTCCATCCTTAAAAAATAATTTTTAAAAAACATATTAGTTTGCTTTTTGTTATTGGCACTGTTTAGGTGTTTTTGGCATTAAACTAATGCAAACATCTGCCTGTCTTTAGATCAAGGTGTTTTCTCTCAGCCGGCTGTCAGACTTCAACCTTACACATATAGAGGATGGGTATTTACACTGGGCCTACACCCCTTCCTCCAAGGAGTCATCACAACCAGCAGAAGGCAACTCCATAAGAGGGAAGGTAATCATGAAGATGGACACACATAAATAAACTGAAAGACTTCAAAGCAAAGGAAATTGTTTCTGAAGAAAATATAGTTTTGTCTTTTATTTGGAGATGGGGGGGGGGGACATTGTCTGTTAAATAAATTGAAACCTTCAGTGATACTTTTTCAGACTCGTAGTAATATAAGGCTGTCTGTCTTGCAGGTTCAGCTGGTGTTTCAGAGTCCTCATACACCAGTGGAAGTTGGACTTCTCTGGGTGGAAATGCTTCGCTTCTATTCCCTGGAGTTCATCGTGGCTGACAACATAATCGGCGTGCGGACTGGTGCTGTCCTCTCCAGAGAGATGAAAGACTGGCCTAAAAAGCGCATCGCTGTAGAGGGTCAGAAGCTTTCTCAAATGATAAAATCATTTTCATGTCTTGATACTTCTGTTAGGAGAAGTGGTCACACAGAATCTGTTTTGTTGTTGCTTATTTCTCTGTTGATTCTGTCCAAACCTAGATTTTTATTTGTTTTGATTCATGCATTAGAGCAGTGGTTCAAACTTTTTCTTGCTACCCCACTTCAGAAGTTGGAAAAGTCAACAACCTCTAGTTTTTATTTTGTTTTGTTTTATCTGTCACTAACTGTTAATTGTAGTTTTACTTGTAATATTTTATTTTAAAGTTAAATTTTGCTTAAAGCTCAGTGCAACATAATCAACAAACTGTTGTATACCCCCTATCCTACCCTCACCCTTTTAAAAGTTATTAATTAAACTTTGTGCGTTTTGAGAACATGTGATGAAGACACTTCTTTTTACATGTTCTAATGTTTACAAATGGTTCTGTTTCAGACCCATTCGCTGTGAAGAGAAATGTGGCCCGCACAGTGAACAGCCAGCAAATGTACGAGTACATTCTCCATTGCCTCAAAACCACATACAAGTACTTTGCACAGTCACTCAATACACCAGCTGCTAACCACAAAAGAGGACTGAAGGGAGGATATGTTCAAGGGGCCAATGCTAAGGCTTTGAGTGACGAGAGTGTGTGCTTGTCAGATTTCAGTAACCTCAGCATTCATTCACAATATACAAGCCAATCTAAAGCTGTAGAAAATGGCCCCGAGGACTCTGATTGCATCATTGAGGAAGAGGAGGAAATTGAAGAATTCAGTGACTCAGATGAAGAGAGGGAGAAGGAAAAAGTGGACTTGGGCAAAAGCAGCCTTTCGGAGGATGAGGATGATGAGGAAGAGCAGGATGATGACATAAATATTGATGTGGACATGCATAACAGACACCACCTGGACAGCTTCACCATAGAGGATGAAGAGATTTTCCCAGTGGATGAGATCTCAGGGGAGGAGCTTTTGTCCGATGAGGAGGGTCCAGATTTGGACACACCTGGTTCAATGGATGAGGAAGAGGAAGAAGTAGTGGATTTGGCACCTGTCAGTGTTTCTCTTCTATCGTCAGAGGATCAAGTTAAAGATGAAAGACCAGAAAATAAAAGTGAAAAAGAGAGCAGACCATCTTATGAGTTCACCAAGCAAGCTTTCACCAGAGGAAAGGTAAGTTTGCCTTCAATTGTCATCAGTTACTGGCAGCATTTTAAAATTGTCTAATTTGATTAAAGTTGTACGGCAATGATTTAGGTTGTAGGTGAGGAAAACACTATGTCTAACTCCTTTCAATATCACTTAGTCTCACATGGTCGTGTGCAACTTGTGCAGACGTGATGGACATTTGAAGAAAGATTGTCCTGAAGATTTCAAGAAAGTGCAGCTTGACCCCTTGCCCCCAGTAACACCAGAGTTTCTCAGTGTCCTCAACAAAGTCTGTGAACAGTGTTACAGTGAGTATTATGGGGTTGTTAAGTATTTTGATTCAGATGCAATGCTGTTAATGTGAGGACATGTAACCCTTATCTTTATCTTGATGTCATATTTCTGCGCTTGCACATTTTAGTAATACATACAATGAGAACAATATACACTTGTATTTAAAATGGTGTAGAAAAAGGTTTTTGTAGATGGTATGAACAAGTTTTAAAAATGAGGCTCATGCAAACATTTTCATACTATTGGACTCAAACTTTTAATTGTTGCAGGTTGCTCGTTTCAACTTAACGAAGTCCATCTGTTCATGTTTTTTTGAGTTGTAATCATTAGCACTTGAGCATAATTTTATGTAAGATTTAAAAAAAAAAAAAAAGCTCCTTTAGTTTAATGAAAAATGAAAACTTCAGGTGCTTTGGAAGAAAACACAGATGTAGCAGTATCAGTGGTTTTAGGGCTATCTGGTAAAATTGATGTGAATTTCAAGTTTAATATATTCTCAACTCATGTGTTAAACTTTTAAGTGTTAAAATGGTAGACAACTCTAAAAAGAGCCTAATGCAGGTGCACGAAAAGTTTAGTATTGGGTATACTGGACATCAACTTATGCGAACCTTTTTTTCACAAAATAACTTGTATTTATTTGATATACTAGTTAATTGTATTTAGCTATCATAATATGTCTAAATGGCAACTTCATATAATATAAAGTTCTTTCCTGAGTCCTGTTGTAAAGCCAGTTATTTAAGACTACTTTTAATTGAATAAATGTTTGATTTATTTTTAGGTGATTTTGCCCCAGATGAACTGGAAGTGGGTGTAAGAGAGCACATCCTCCAAGACCTTGAGATTTTCGTGAGAAGACAGTTTCCTGGTGAAGTCTTTTATTTTGTTCAGAATTGAATTAGCATGATGACGATGCATCTAATTGATTTAGTTAACAAATCGTGTTCATTATTTTAAATCACAGGTGCTCAGTTACAACTGTTTGGCTCATCCAAAAATGGCTTTGGATTCAGACAGAGTGATCTAGACATCTGCATGGTGTTGGAAGGACAGGAAACCATAGATGTGAGTTAGCAGTTAGTTATCATTTAGTTTTGCTTCTGTTTGTCAGGGAACCAGCTGCGGTTGGTCTTTAATTTACACCAACTTTATTCATCAAGCCTCTAATGACGACTTGAAGTTGATGCGTGTTCAATTTGCCGATATGCTTGAAGAATAAATTTGTAATATTATTTTAGTTGGAGGCAAGTTGCCCTTATTCCTTTCCGTTGTTATGTTTGAAGTACTTACTATCTAGCAAGAGTTATTATTAAATCATGTTTGCCTTCATTCTATCATAGGATATTAACTGTGTCAACATCATTGAAAGCTTGGCAAGATCGCTAAAGAAACACCCAGGTAAGAAACTGACATTCATGCACTGTATTTATTTTGTCTGCAAACAGGCACTGTCACTTTTGATCAAATGACGACAAACCATTCTGGTGTTTTTGAGATTTTTACGGTTCTAATTTGAATCTTTAAAATAATTCACCTTAAAATAAATGTTACCTTCCCAGCCACATTAATGGAAAATGCATTAAGCTGAAATCAATTATGATTGAATAAAGTTCTTATATTTCCCATAAGTGCCAGTAATGTCAATATGCATCCACATCTGTTCTGTCATCAGGTCTGAGGAACATCCTGCCCATCACTACAGCAAAAGTACCCATTGTGAAGTTCTACCATGTTCGCACTGGTTTGGAGGGAGACATAAGCCTCTACAACACACTGGTTGGACTCTTTTTGTCATCATTTTTTTTTTTTTTTTTTAATACACACAAGAAAACATCCACTTTTTGAAATTTACAGTTTCTTTTTTTTTCTTTTTCTCAGGCCTTGCACAACACTCACTTGCTTGCTACATATGCTGCAATTGACAGAAGAGTGAAGGTCCTCTGTTATGTTATGAAGGTTTTTGCCAAGGTGAACATGCTTTACAGACTTGACTAAGACATCTTTAAGTGTTCTTGCTATTGTATTGTTCAACATTAAATATATTTCCACTTCCACTACAGATGTGTGACATAGGAGATGCTTCACGTGGTAGCCTCTCGTCCTATGCCTACACCCTCATGGTGCTGTTCTTCCTTCAGCAAAGAAACCCACCTGTTATCCCTGTGCTGCAAGAGGTACAGGTGTCTGTCTGAAAGAGCCAAGTTTATCCTCTTTACAAACAAGCTACACATAAATGTGTTTAGATTTAGCTATGCAAGTGTAGTCTCAAATACATTTATCCCTTAAAACTAAAACAAACTTATGCCTCCATTTGGATTAATTTGTCAACAAGTCTCTTTGTAGTAGTTATTTATTTCACAATATCATGTGTCTAAGCTTACAGGCAGCTTGACTGCATGATTGATTATTTATTTATTTATTTTTTTGCAGATCTATGATGGAAAGAAGCCTGAAGTACTAGTAGATGGTTGGAATGTGTACTTCTTTGATGATTTAAAAGCACTAGTGAGTATTTTGTATTTGATGTGTGCCTAAACAATATGGTTAATATGTAAGACTGTGTCTTAGTAGCTCATCAATATCATCTTTTTCCACCTTCAGCCCAGTCACTGGCCACACTATGGGAACAACACTGAGACTGTGGGGCAGCTGTGGCTCGGCCTACTCCGTTTTTACACTGAGGACTTCGACTTCAGAGAGCATGTTGTCTGCATCCGACAGCATGCCCGCCTCACCACCTTCAACAAGCAGTGGACGTCCAAATACATAGTCATTGAAGGTACCTTGTGTGAGACTATTACTGCAGTGTATTTTAACTAATTGATCCACAATCAAACGTGTAATCTTTATTTGCTGAATCAAAGTAATTGTGTATGCTGCTTGTGAAGTTCCTTTTCTTTGTCTCTACTACAGATCCATTCGATCTCAATCACAATTTGGGTGCCGGTCTCTCGAGGAAAAGTAAGAGATTGTATTTTTATTTATTTTTTCTGTTTCTGTCTTGCAATTTTCACTACTTAAACTGTGTACATTTTTATTTTGGTCATCAAAACAGTGACAAATTTCATCATGAAGGCTTTTATCAATGGCAGAAGAGTGTTTGGCACACCCATCAGATTCTTTCCTCCTGTGTATCCCAGTCAGATGGTCAGTATTTGTTTTTGGGTTTTGTTTTTTTGTGGTGATATTATTCAATCAGCACTAAAACTGTTTTACCTGCATCTTTCCCAGGAGTATTTCTTTGATCCTGAAGTACTTACTGAAGGAGAAGTGGCTCCCAATGATCGCTGCTGTCGCATCTGTGGAAAGATTGGCCACTTCATGAAAGACTGCCCCCTGCGTAAGAAGTGGGTGCAATCTCAAGTATTTAGTCATAATATTTACTTACTCAAATCTGTTATCACCTTGCGTACGTGCCTTAATGTTAGCATTACATTGTCAATGATTTTGGCTCAGGTCTAAGCATAGAAGGGATTCTGAGAGAAGGCCAGAATACCCACAAGACAAAGTGGATACAGCAGAGGAATCTAAGGATCAGGTCAGACACAAAAGTGAACACTGGCGGAAGAGGGATGGAGTGGATATCCGCTGCTGCTACCTATGTGGATCAAGTGCCCACATCAAGAAGGACTGCCAGCTGTACAGAAGCCCTGCAGGTAAGTACCTGCAAGTTCTTTTTATGTTCTTTGAACTATGAAAAAAGTAATGTGCTTACTGTTAATGTTCACTTGTCATTTGGCAGGTACTGGGAAACTGGAGAATTTTTCTTCTTCGCCCCACTTTAGGAATTTGCGAGAAACTGAGAAACAGGTATGTTGCATGTTTTTAGTCAACCTAAAAAATAGTTAATTCTGCTTTGTACACTTCTGCACCTGTACATATGTTGAGCTTTCTTTTTACTTTAGGGTATACCTATACAAGAAGATAAGAAGAAGAGAAAGCAGCAAAATGTGATATTAAGTCCACAAGCAGGTATTTAAATTCCCTATACTTTTTATACATTGAATCATAGTACTATTAGCACTATGTAGCTAATTTAACATGTATTTGATTTATTTGGTTTTTAAATTGAAAGTAATTTAAACTATTTGGGCTCAACTAGTCCAAAAGCAATCATTTATAACAACTACAGAAAAGCATACAGTTATTTATGTATTATGTTACATCTTCATTAGCTACATTGCATTTGTACTTAATCGTAGATTTTTTTTTAGCCAGCATAGTCATGTAAGGATGTACCAACAGTACAGTGAGCCTTTGATTAGGTGTACAATTATCACCCAATTTAAAAATGATGCTTTCCATCCTTAAAACACACATTTTGCTAACTTTTTTTAAAACTAAAATTATCTGTAGTTTATGGAGACAAAGTGTACTTTTAATTTTCAGAAAAAGTTGACTTTGTTGATGGTGTATTTTTGCATTGGGTCAATTGTCTAGGGCTCGTAAAGAGTGACAGCGTGATTTGTGTGCAGCAGGCTCATCCATCTTTTTCTGGTCTCTGGAGCAAACACTTGCTTATCTTTTTCCTCAAATGTAGCATTCTGGTCCTCATTTCATCTGTTATGTTCCACGTGGTCTTAGAACACATTCTCTGAGTTATTGTACTTGGTATTGTTACCTGAATTTTTGTGTCAATAAAACAATGTTTGGTTTGTGAGGATCAAGCAGTTTGCCCAGTTTTGTGACCTTCTTAATATACAGTTTTAGGGTTTTTTTTGTTTTTTTTAAGTTGCTGTTGGTTTAGAAAATTGTTTGTGGAACAAATTTTGATGACTGCTTTCTGGGTTTTTTTGTTTGTTTGTTTTCAGGTAGTCTAGCCTGCCGAAATTTGGGTCGCTCTGGTCAGAGGAAGAGCCCAGTGGAATGAGAAGCGGCTGTGAATAATAATTTAAAAAAAACACAAAAAAAAACAACTGCAAGATTCTACTTTTGTCCAGGCAGACAGCAACCCAAAGTCCAGAAACCCTTAAATCTGAATGGTACTGTTGGGCCAATGGTAGCCCATTCAAAGCCAAAGCCAGGACACCTCGACTTGAAGCCAAATAGGGCCTTTTAATTGTTGTTGGCTTTTTTTTTTTTTGGGGGGGGGGGGGTATATATAAACATTTTACAGTCAAAGCAATATTATTGCAGATTTGGTGTAAAATCTCTTAATTTAGAATGTAAATACGTGTCTCCTAGATGACTAATAGCTTAGATATCGGTAGGGTATCTTTTGACATCATACTGTATCTTGGATGGTTTTTTTTGTTTTTGTTTTTTTTGTGGACACTTGGAGGCTCAACCGTCCTTTTAATTGGGTACATTTGGTTAACCAGTGTTTCTAAACACTTACAGCTGTGAGTCAGAATATAGAAATGATAAACTGATTATGGTATTTGTCTGCTACTCAACAACAATCAAG
Source organism: Pelvicachromis taeniatus (assembly GCA_015108175.1). Classification (NCBI taxonomy): domain Eukaryota; kingdom Metazoa; phylum Chordata; class Actinopteri; order Cichliformes; family Cichlidae; genus Pelvicachromis; species Pelvicachromis taeniatus. The sequence continues at coordinate 18,311 of VURO01004683.1, read as the reverse complement.
GCTATTTCACATTAAATCAGAGAGGTCTCAGTTCTTTTCCTTAAGTGTTGTTTTAGAGATTGGGGGGGAAATGCGTGTTTTTGAACAGCATAACTTTTTAATGGCATGGATCTTTTTTTATTTTTATTGTAAATCATGTGTTTGTCCCCTGCACTGATGACCATCGGTCCATGTCTCTGGTGTTCTTGAAGACAACTACCTGTAAGGTGTCTCCATCTTTGTGTGCCTTTTGTTAGAGAAGCCACCTTGTAGATATGTGTCTCAGATCAGTTTTATTCTGAGACTGCTGGTCCAGCCAAGCTTCATGAATACATACTGCCCTAAAACTGTCTGCAGATGTTAGTAGAGGGATGGTAAAAACTCATTACCTCTGTCAAATTTCTGTATGTCTTCACACTGCTAGGGTGTGTTGTAACAATGGTAGAGGATCACATGCTTGAGGAAGTTGGGTTAAAAACTTTCTGTGCATACTCTTTAAGATTTATATTTTAAAAAGGAAGAAGAAGAAAAATGGAAAGCTGTTCCAGCTGACTGCACACACTGCGCTCCTACTAGAGGTAATCTCAGTTCATTGGAGAGAGAAATGTATTTATTTGCCACAAAGGCTTCATTTCATTGTAATGTTGCCACGGATTGGTAGCTGCACTGTGGGGGGGGGGGCCGACCCCGGCCCTGGATTATGTTGCTGCTAGTTATGTCTCAAAGGCCTGCTTATAGTTCAACATATGTGGGGTGTCTGGCTTTATTCTTATCTTACTCTTGCTGAATTTTATATTTTAAAAAAAATTTGGTATTTGTATTCAAATTTATTTTAAAGGATGTGTGCTTTAATTTCTTTAATGCCAGCTGTATTTTAATTTTTGCCAGGTTTAAATGGAGGATTTAGTTTGGTGTCAGGGACCCCTGATTGTGATAGGAAAGGTTTGCTCGTGATCCATTTTGTCTCAAAGAATTAAACGGGAAAAAATTCCAGTGTGCTTTTTTTTTTTTTTAAATGTATTTTCCCCTTTCCTCCTCAAAATATTGTAAGTCGCAATAATGTGATGCATCATACACTGCAAATCCTACAGGTGTCACCAAGGCTGAGATGGTGGAATTCTTTCATCGTTGAACCATTTTCCTTTTTGTGAAATACTTTGCTGTACCAAATGAAACTGAATTGCACTGTTCGTAATACATCGATGGAAACTGCACTCCCTGTATAATTATAAGTCGATGGAGACGGGAAATGTATGCATCATTAACCAATTCTTTTTTCTTTTTTTTTCTTTTATACGTTTTATATTTGCAACCCAAAATATAGCATAGTAAAGAGAAGGTATTCATCCCAACTTAAGTGCTAGAAAATCTAGTAAGCTTCGAAAAACATTTTTGACGTTATAAACAACTATTTAATAACAATGAGCATCGCCACAGAAGTACGAGTTGCGTATGGATTTTAAAGAATGCACGCTTCTGTAAGAGAAGGTTGCATAACGGTGGCATCCTGTCATTTTAACCCCAAAGCCAATTTGCAGCCGCAACTGTCTGTCGCGGTAGTGGCCAATCAGATGGACTGCTGCGTCTTTGGGGGCGTTTAAGTTTTTCCACGCTTGCGCAATCCTATGTTGTGATTTTAACAGTCGCGAGCAACATGTCTGCCTCCATGGTGCGGGCAACCGTCCGAGCCGTCAGTAAAAGAAAGATTCTTGCCACAAAAGCGGCGTTGACACTGGTAGGTTAATAATTTTTTGGTCATACATGCATGTGAAGCACTTTTATGTGCCGTGAGTACATAGTGCTCGGATAAGGTTGGGGTTAACGGCTGCGTCCGGTATGATGTCAGTTGTGTAAGTTGGCTAAGCTAGCTAGTCATCTCTTACACGCAGGGCAACTTGATTTCAACTTTTCTTAAACTTTATTGTAAGTCTGCACTTTTTCATGTAGCATGGGCATTCTTAAATTTAAAGTAAACATTGATGCTTCTGCAAGCATGACGTTATGCTCAGCTAGATGCTAACACTAATAAGTGGCTAGCCAAGACGCCTTTTGTTAATGTGCTGCTGAAGTTTCTGTACCTTGACAGCAATCTGGACGTTCGCAATATCAAACAGTCACAGTTTCAATTCATACGGTATAAAATTAAGCTTCTACTGGGATTTAGAAAACAGTGTCTGACTTTAATATGATGCGGATTATGTAGTCAAAGTTGTAATATGCAGGTTTGATTATTGAGGCTTGCAAAGAGTTGGCAGTATCGACACTGAATGAAAACACTCTGAATCATATCCCCTATCAGTCCTAAGGAAAACTGGACACATTTCCCATAAGCAAAGTGGTAACATAGGTTCGTTTGCTGTGTTTCCCATGCGCAGGCAAATAGATGGGTTGAGTCTGGTTTCACCATGTGTGGCTAATAAACCAAAGCAGTTTTCCAAATAATGCAGCATTATAGCTATATTATGGTGACTCATTTTCGGATTTTGGCTTGCATTATATACTGTTACCAAAATCCCCGCAAAATGGAGGGTGGGTTCCCAGACAACGTGATTGTACACAAATGTATGACAAATTTAAAGTATATAGTGTGATATGTAATGTTAATGTAAATGAAATTTGGAGAGTGCACTGAGAAAGCTCTCAGTACAGGTAGAGTCATTGCTTGTTGTCATGGGTGGGATGAATATGTTCAGCTAGAACTGTTTCAGCTGATGAGCTCTCTTAACAGTGCTGCTGCAAGATAATGTACTTGCATCGTGGTTTCTGCTGATAACATTAGTGTACTGAAGTGAACTTATATAGTGGGACATCCTTCAATGATGCAATTGCAAATGGTGCGTCACATAAGGGGATTGCCTTTACTCACAAAACATAATACAGTATGTTTACTAATATACTGTATTGGTTGTGACACAGCAACAAATGCAAATGATCACACTTTAGAAATTGGCTTTGGGAAATGCCTTCACATTAGAACCCAAACACTGTCATTTATAATTTCAGCAACTACTACCACAGCTGAGGTTTGCAGAAGTTCTGATTATTTAGTGGCACTGGTGTTGGTTTTTTCGCAGTGGGGGGTTCATAGTAAGGTTTATTTCAACAGTGGCTAAACAGACCATATTTTTTTTTCTCTGTTGTTGTTCTTAGAAACAGTTGCTCCTTTGCCAAATTAATTGTTTCCATCTGAATGCAATGTAAATTGTAGCTGATGCCAGTAATGTTTTAACCTTCTATTATTTCTTTTTAGACTCCAGCAGCAGTGAGCAAGATCAGATTGTTGTTGCAGGACAAACCAGAATATGTAAGTAATGAATATGGCCAATGAAACATCATCCAATCAAGAAGACAAAGCTTCTTTAAACATTCATTAAAAGTGTTCCTTTAATTTTTTTTTAATAGAGTAAAAAAAAATAATTACTCTATTAAAAATTACAGGGTGCCAGTGGTGGGCACCCTGTAATTTTTAATACATTCATTGAGCATGTGTACTGTGTGAAAGTGTATAGCACAAAATCAAATACAGTCGTGTTGATCTGGTCAGTTAGGTAGAGGAGGGGGTTGTTAATCAGTTTCGGCTGCTTCGGTGAAAATTAACAACAGTTGCACTAGAGGAGCAACAATGAGATGACTTCAAAATCAGGAATAGTTTTACAGGTGGAGGCCCCTGACATTTTTTCTGTCTTTTTTTTTTTTTTTTTTACATGTTTTTTCCCCACTAGTTTTGCATTTGACTAGGGTCAGTGTCACTAGTGGGGAGGTGTAGAAGAGAAACCTGGACCCTACAGAGTTGTACAGGTGGTTAAACTCCTCCAGGATGGCACATTAATGTATGCCATTGCAGTGTCTCCCAGTACAGTCTCAAGAGAATGGAGAAGATTCTAGGAGAGCTGGACAGGGCCTTAAAAAGTCCTTAACTCATCAGCAATGTGGATATCTGCTCCTTTGTGCAAGGAGGAACAGATTGAGAATGGCCACAGCCCTACAAAATGAGGCCAGTGATGTGAATGTCTCTGATCAAACCATCAGAGATGGACTTCATGAGGGTGGACCCAACATCGTCTAGTGGGCACTGTGCACACTGATTGGCATTTGCCATAGAATAGGAATGCCCACCACTGGCACCCTGTGCTTTTCAATACATTCATTGAGCATGTGTACTGTGTGAAAGGGTCTGGGGAAGCCGTGGACAACGTTGTGCTGCTTGTTTAGCATGACTGGTTTAGTGATTGTCTGGGGAGGCACATCCATCCTAGACTGTCCAGGAGCTCAGTGATGCCCTTTCCAGATCTGGGATGAGATCCCGGGGAGCATGGCACGACGTTGTCAAGCATGCATACAAGCACGATGCGGCAATACAAACGGAGTTGCTGCAATGAAATTTCAAATTTACTACCCTGCCACATCATTTTTACACTTTGATATTCAGAGTGTCTTTGTCTATATCAGTATAGATGCACCCCCATCCCCAAATGAGCTTTGTCTGTATGGGTAGTACGGCAACATGTTCATCTTATTTCTGTTCATTTGCTAAGCTTTCAGTTTTTTGAATCGTGTTACTTGAAATTGAATTTTAAAATGGTATAAGGAGTATCTGTCAGGAGTGGACTACCAATGTGAGCAAATTGGTTTTTGAATTGCAGCTCAGAATGTCAGTTATTTAATCAAAATGGGGACATTCAAGCATTCAGAGAGAGCTTTGTCTATGTAGAAAGTGTCATTGCTACCGTTAAATTCACAGGAACAAAAGAAGCATTTTGAGACATAACTAGTCAGAATCAGAAAGGGTTTTATTGCTAAATGTTGAGCAGATTTACAACATCAGGTAATTACTGCGATACTTAGGGCGAAACATACTATAAGACAATACTTTGATACTATATGCTTTGATATATACATGAGTGCAGGTGATGACCAGTGCAAAGTGGAACAGGAACAGGACCAGACAACACAGAACAGGAGCAGGGAACACAAAACAGGATCATGTGTTTGACTCAGAGCCAGTGGTGGCAGCAGTCTTATGCTTATTGTTGATGAGTCCAACAGCAGAGGGGAAGAAACTGTTCCTATGGCGACAGGTTCTGGTCCGAATGGACCGGAGCCTCCTGCCTGAGGGGAGCAGGTCAAACAGACTGTGCGCCTCCTAAAGTCCACAATAATCTCCACTGTCTTCTGGGCGTTCAGCACCAGGTTGTTGCGGCTGCACCAGGACACCATACGTGTCCGAGATGAGTCCGATAACAGTGGTGTCGTCTGCAAACTTAATTAGTGTTACTTCCTTTGAGTTTAATAAAGCTCAACTTGCTCTTTGGGTTTTAACTGACATTTATTTCGGACAGAAAGATTCTTCGACATGTAAATGATGTCCAACCACAGCCGATACAATGACGTCAGTACTAAAAAGAAATACAAACTTAAATGAATATTGTTAATAAAGTCTTTAAGCATTATACATAACGAGACATTCCAAACAAAGGATCAATAACATACACATTACACTTCACACTAGGGTGTTTGCACTTGAATGTCACACAACACATGCACATTCATATACAATGATAAGAAACCAAATAAAACTTTACGTCATTGGCCTCACTCAAAGGGAATAAACTTTAATCTTTACATCGTAGGAATATCCAAAGAAAACTTTCTGGAAACGTGCAAACTTTGTGGGTCTTCTCTTAACTAGCTTGCTGAGTGCGTCAGCTAAAAGTGCCCCCTCAGCAACAACAAACGGACCTTTAGAAAAGGTTCCTATCTAATGACACAATTAGCACAAATAACACATTGAAACAAATGAATTGAATCAACGAAATATGAATTACTATTTATTCCTTATTTATGAATATTTCAACTATTTATTGTTTCAAACTTATAAAAGTTTGAAACAATAAATATCTGATAAAATGAACTTAAATGCAAGAGTTGCCTATGACGGCAGCTACAATTAGCTTGACAGACTGGTGGTTGGAGGTGCAGCAGTTGGTGTACAGGGAAAAGAGCAGAGTGGAAAGAACACAGCCCTGAGGGGAGCCGGTGCTGATGGTCCGGGACTCCGAGACATTCTTCTCCAGCCTCACATGTTGCTTCCTGTCTGGCAGGAAGTCAGTGATCCACTGGCAGATAGGATCAGGCACATTCATCTGGAAAAGCATGCCTTGGGGAAGGTCTGGAAGGATGGTGTTGAAGGCAGAGCTGAAGTCCACAAACAGGATCCTAACGTAGGCTCCCAGGGAGCCATGTTGATCGCATCGTCTACTGACCTGTTGGCTCTGTATGTGAACTGCAGGGGGTCTAGGAGGGGGGCCGTGAGGGACTTGAGGTGGGGGAGAACAAGGTGCTCAAAAGACTTAATAACCACAGATGTCAGAGCCACAGGTCTGTAGTCATTTAGTCCAGTGATCCTTGGGGATGGGGACTATGGTGGAGGACTTGAAGCAGGCAGTCACATGACATGTCTGCAGTGAGGAATTGAAAATGCCAGAAAACACTGGGGCCAGCTCATTTGCACAGTGTCTGAGAGTGGCAGGAGACAGTGTGGGCTGGGAGCTTTCCAAGCATTCAGTCTCTTAAACTGCTTCCTCACATCTACTTCATGAATATGAAGGGTTGTGGTGGGAGAAGGTGGTGTGAGATCCTCACAGGTGTGGAGGACTTCACCCACAGAACCCTATTCTGTGGGTGAAGTCTTTGATGGAGGTGATGGCTCTGTGGTGGGGGGAGCAGGGGAGGTGGGACAATGAGTGTCCAAACTGTCTCTATTGTTGGGTCTGGTGGAGGTGTGAAGGCTGCTTGATGGTTCGTCAAAACGGCAATAGAAGTCGTTGAAGGTGTTGGCCAAGAGCAAGTCGTCAGTGGAGTGGGGGGTTTTAGGCTAGTAGCTGGTGATCTCCCTAAAACTTTTCCACACAGAGCGCTGGTGTTTAGCAATGTCCACTTCTTTTCTGAACCAGTACTTGGCCTCTCTGTAGTAGTCCGTCTCCGCTACTGCAGTATCTGCCCTGCGAGGGCGCACTGAGCTGCGTGCACATCCGCGTTTGGCGGGATGTAAACAGCGGCCATAATGTATGAGGCAAACTCCCGCGGAGAATAAAACGGTTTGCAGTGAATGAAAAAGTATTTCAGAGAGGGAGCACAGTGCTTCGCAATCACTGTCACATCTGTCTACCAGCCACTATTAATGTAGAAGCAGACACCTCCACCTGTGGTCTTACCGGAGAGAGTGGCCTGCCGGTCCGCGTGGAACAGATGAAAACAGGTGTTGTAGTTAAGAAGCACATCTCTGGTGTAAGAATATCCAGAACAGTGCCCAGACACACAAATTACGCACAAAACAAAATAGAAGTTACGCACTGAAGTACCAGGGCATCCATCCGCGGCGCCATCTTGGTTACATGTCAAGAAGGTTTACAAGTTAAACTGTGTCATTCATTTTTTATATAGTGCATATATTACAAAGAAAATAGGAAAAAAAGTGTATGTTAACATATATCTGTTTCTCATCAGATCGCCTTAAAGGTTGGCGTGAGAACACGTGGGTGTAATGGGCTGACTTACACACTGGACTACACCAAGGAGAAAGAAAAGTCTGATGAGGAAGTAGTACAGGATGGTAAGCTATGTTTTATAATGAATCCAAGCTGAGCAAGGACTTTATTGTAAGACTGATTGTGTCTGCCACACTAGGTTCTTGTAATCCATGGAAAAGGTTTGACATTTTTGTGTTTTCATGAAGCAAGTGCAATTTTTCAAAGGTTCCAGAAGTAATCCTATAAAAAAACCCAACAAACCCTCAATTTTAAATTAAGATGATCTCACACTGAGCTCCCATTTATCTTCTCAGGCCCCTCTCGACTGCTTTCAGCATAGTTTCTGTTTTTCTCTCAGTGAAAATCCCATTTTGACCACTTGTACTGTGCAAACTCCAATTTCACTTTTCAACTTCTGTTTCAAACCAATCCAAATTTGATGCGAATGATCATCGCGCAGACTGTGGTGCATGGCACTAACACTCTCATTTACAGCGGATTTTCTTTTTCTTTTGGTAACATTAACCCAGGTTAATGTGATTAACATCCACTCCACAGTTTTCCTTCTTGAGATGCAGGGAAATGTACATTAGGTAAAGTTTTGCATTTTCAGAAGACCATTTCTGTAACATTATGACAGAATGTAAAATTTGTGTTTCACTGCCTGGAAACAATCCAACCCTGACCTTTTTAGATAGCGGCTGACTATAAAGCTGAAACCTGATAGTAGTGATGACATTGTTCTGACCTTTTTTTTTTCAGGTGTAAGAGTGTTTATAGAGAAGAAGGCCCAACTGACCCTTCTGGGAACTGAGATGGATTTTGTGGAGTCAAAGCTGTCTAGTGAATTTGTCTTCAACAACCCTAACATCAAGGGCACATGTGGTTGTGGAGAAAGCTTCAACATATGAGCACCATGGAGCCCTCAGTCCTCCTTCCCTGCTCCAGACCTTGTCTCACTAATAAAGACTGATAAGGAAGTCTGATGTAAGGAGATCTTTGAGATGTGGGCATCCCTGGGTTACTACCACTGCTCTTCCTGCAAACCACTCACACATACGTAGTCATGAAATCCATGTATGCATATTGATGCTTAGAAGATTTTAATGCAATTGGTGTAGTCAGAACCATCTTGACAAAAATGATTTTTAGGTTCAGATACCTCTGATGTAGACAACTGTTTAGTCTCTGCTCTGCATCTTAAAAAATAAATAAAAAATCTTAGGACCTCAATAATGATTTTAGTTTAAAGCTATGTTATTCACGCTGTTTTCATAAATTCAGTCAGATCTTGCCATGGCTCGTGTGAGGAGAAAATGATACGTGTCCTGAGAACGTGCTCACTAAAGCTGAGATTGGATGGGATTTAGACCGGTAAACAAAAGGATGAAGCATGACGTTTCCACGTTTGAATCTGTCCTCCAAAACCCACAGAAAGCTAACAAGTATTTGACAAACACACCTTTAAGGTGTGCTGTCATCCAGGGTCATGTACCAGTAGTATGCAAATGTGGAAGAGCTCCAGTGTCTTGAAACTGTTTTATCAGTTTGTAAAGTCTTTTTGAAAAGTATATATTTATCTCTGTGTGTAAATACCTAAAGATTGTAAATCCCTTGAACAACAACAACATGCGCACAAAAAAAAAACCCAACGCACAAAATATGCATCCCTCACATGAAAACTGAGGTTTGTTTTTTCTTTTTGCTTGATGAAAGCCAGGATTTTCTTTGTATAGATGCTCTTAAGATTCATAACCTGTGCAATATGTCAGTGTATATATGAAAGAATAAATAGTTCACACTGCAGTCTCTGCTTCATGTTCTGTTTGCATGTAGACTCTGACCACCTCTTACTGTCAGAATCATCACAGTTGTCATGGAGATGCGTGAGCCTGCTGCCCACCGGTCTTTGGTTTTATTTACCTACATTTTGTAGTCAGGCTGGAGACGGAGAGGGAAGTACTGTCATTGTGAAAGATGCAATTATCTCTATTTTAGAGGTTTAACAAGTGAAATGATGCGATTTCAGTTCACTTTATTGTTATTGGTGATTTGCTTGTATTGTAGGTGGTCTATGGCAGCAGAGTGTCTTATGAGCTCAAAGTATTAAAAATCACAGTATGTGTAAAAAGATTCCCCTTTTATCTAGTTGGACCCCTTTCCCCTTGATTTCTATAAGGCTTATCCCAAACGCCTTATAGAAATCAGCAGCTGTTCATGATTTTTCATGAACTGCTGCCAAATCTCAAGATGTGGTCCTAGCCAGTGAATTACCACTTTCTGAAGGTCTTTCCTTCCAATCGTTGTCAGACTCTACAACAAAGTCCCTGCTGCTGACCCCGGAGTCAGCTCACTGTAGTGACTCAATCCCTGTCACTACATTGCCTGCCTGTCCATAAAGATATATCCACAGTGTTGTACATATATTTATATATACATACATACATACGTGTCCAGATATAATATGTGTCCAGATTGTTTGTATAGTGCACTTTTTATACTGTACTCTTGGTACAGTTTTTATTTTTGCTGCTTTTGTCTTGCGCTGTCTGCTTTTTTGCAATGACAATGCAGATTTTCCACTTGTGGGACTAATAAAGACAGATTTTCTGCGATCTCTGACATCTGGACATGCTTCACCAAGAACTGTGCTGAGAGTCAAGGAACTCCATTGCTGAATGCAGGGACAATGGTCACTGCGTCTACAAATGCTGCAAACAGACTATGCCTTGGATCTCGGCTACTCTGAGTGAGCAAATGCAAATGTGCCAGGCCTCACAGATAATGGGTGGTTTGCAGCACAAAAGCAGGAGGAGAATCGAGCTGAAGACCTGTGAAAATCTCAGCAGGGGTGAATAACACCTCGAGACTTGCACCAGAAAATAAAAAAGTCAGTCATTCTAGTCACATGAACACTCAAAAGAATTTCAGAAACTGTCAACAGAAAACAAATGCTAACAAGTCTTTGTCATAAAGACCCAAGAACAGCTCCCAATGAAGTTCTACATCACATATGAATCGGAGCAGTAGCTGGGATAACCCTGATAAGGATGAGTGGAAGAGAATGAACGGAAGTTGAAGGTTGATGTGTCATGAATGATGGCTGAAATATTTGATTGCCTTGTGTATTTTTTGTGAAACCTCTCCTATACCCGTGTCTTTTGCGTTTCTTAAATTTCAGAGTTATTAAAGGCTTTACCAAAACATCACCTAATGAGACCAAACATACTAACCCCCCGAAACATCCGCAACACCCTCTCCATCACAGAGTCAGGAACTTACGTTCATTCATATGTTAAACATATTCATGTTTAACATATGAATTGAAAAAATTCAACTCCACTCTTCTGTCCTTTTGATTGCTTTAATTGAATTATTTTTGTTTTACCATGATAAGCCATTAACCATGAAATATAAATAAACGCTAACACATTTAACAGACTTAAAATGATCCCAGCAGTAACAGTGACTTGAATTTTAATATCTTATAATCTGTACTTTAAAAGGCAGATTTTGAAGCCTCACCCCCTGTTTCATTCATCATTACACTTTTGTCTTGAATTGTGTTCTTCTTCACTTTCAGTGAATCTTGCTGTGTGAATGCTCAACACCTTGGTTTCTGAGCCCCTCCACTAAATTTGGCACAAAAATGCCAAATTTACCTTAATCTGAAAAGAAGACTTTGTAACATTGAGCACCAGTGTATTTAGTGCCCAGATGAGCTCAATATTATGAATGCAAATACTCAAACTTCATAATACATTAATTGCATATATTTCTCGTTTTCACTTTCTACAAGATATAACACTATAAAAAAAAAACACCAGACAACACAGGTTTAAAAAGGTTTTGTTGCACAGTGATAGTAACAAACATACCTTGTGTGTCTGCTTTTCAGGTGACTGCACAGGCAACATGTATCACTCTGTCAGCAATGAGTGCCGACCGCTGCTACGTGACTTTGTACCCTCCGCGATCCCTGAGATACTTTTATTCCAGAAAAATCATGCAGTAGCGATACGGGTGCGAGTCTCTCGTGTGGTGATGGTGTCTCTGGTCCTCATCTGTTAGGGGCCGATCCAGGTTTGCATCCTCCTGCAAGCTTTTGGCCTCTGGAGTTTCATCTTATATAAGGTGATCTCTTTTATTACTGATTAGATGGTAATCATTTCATTTTTGTTTTATATAACACCAGCTCAAAACAATAAGTGCAAAGTCAAGATCCTACAGTATGAAAGAGAAAACCAAAGCAACCAGCTGATCGAGCACTGTGATGGGGAGGAAGCTCTCCCTTTTAACAGGAAGACAGCTTCTTTTTTTTATTATTGTTGTCAAGGTTTTGGGAAAACTACAACTACAAAACTACTACTCAGATGTTTGGATATGCTACTGAAGTTTTTTGTTGTGAAAATATCTAGAGAGAAATGGCAATAAGATCCAGATGTAGGGATGTTTCCAAAACCCCTAACAGGCGTCATCGCTGGTGCAGCTAACTCTTGGCTCCTCCGTAGAACCTCAGAACAAAGTCAAAAACACCCAGAATTTACTTTTTTTTTTTGGTCTCAGGATCGATGTCTACCAAATGCCAGGGGTGGGGAGTGTCAGGGAGTGTCACTAGGTGAATATACAGTCTTAGTGTAGCTCTTAAAGGTGTGACAGTGAACAAAAGTACTGTGATGACAGAAACTGATGCTCTTGCTTCAAAATCAGCGGCAGCGTTTGATGATTTTCATCTGCCACAGGTTTTTTCCTGTTAAGAGGAAGTTTTCCCTTACTCTGTAGACCTGTTTGTGTATGCTTTCATAGGCAACAACTTTAGAAAGATTTTCAAGCATGCGTTCCCTGCCATTTTGCTGTGGCGCTCAAGAGGGAGAGTCAGAGTGGGAAACATGGACGCAGAGGAAGGAGTAGAGACGGATCATCGGGCACCCGAAGGAGAAGCAGAGATGCACTTTCTTTCATGTGGCCCCTAAAGGCCATGCTGAGCATTTGGACACGGTGCACTCATTGTTTATTTATACTTTCTCCTGAGATGAGAGCAGTCTGCTCACTGTAGTATATGTTTGCTTGGACACACACACACACACACACAGAAACATTGTATAATTCCATGTGATCTCTAAAAGGGGACAAACCAGTCAAGCGAGTCTCATGTGCTTCACGAGCTGCTGAAATACAATTATCTTTGTCACGCTTTTCTAAGTTAGGGTTATTAATGCTGTCAGCCTGACAGCTAGAGCTTCTGGTCTTAGATCGTCGTAGAAAAAAACCCAAACTGTGCCGACAGGAACTGCAACAGATTGTTTCCGTTTGACAGAAAATTGCCTTGCTGAATCTTTGTTAACACAACAATCGGTGCAATAATGTGCCGCAAATACTCAAACTGACTGAATTTACATTGTGTTTACATTTTCAAAGGATTATTTACTTTCATCCCATCCATCCATCTTCTGCCGCTTATCCGGGGCCGGGTCGCGGGGGCAGCAGCCCAAGCAGAGAAGCCCAGACCTCCCTCTCCCCAGCCACCTCCTCCAGCTCATCCGGGGGAACACCAAGGCGTTCCCAGGCCAGCCGAGAGATATAATCTCTCCAGCGTGTCCTGGGTCTGCCCCGGGGCCTCTTCCCGGTGGGACATGCCCTAAACACCTCGCCCAGGAGGCAGACATCCCTCCCATCCCATCTTTTTAAAAAATGTCCACGTGCACACTCACACCTTTGACTATATTTTGCAGTTTTTGTTCCAAATTCTGCTTCTTGTCCCTCTGCTGTGCTGATTTGTCATATTTTACAAGTTATGAAAACCGAAATGAAACAAAGCTTCTGTGTCCTTCAGTGCTCTTACGTGGGCCGTCTGCACTTGTGTTATATTTGCAGTAGAAGTACTGTGAGAGTTTTCTTTAACAATATTTTTTAAACTGTACCATGTTAATGCTTTTTGCTCAGCTGTTGTTGGTTGGAAATGTGAAGCAATTTTAGTTCATTTTATGGGAAACTTTGTTACTTTGAGGGCAAAATATACCATATTCATATTTTTTTATACTATATAACATTTTCATTCAGTTTGGTTAGGATTAAGAAGAGATTGTAACGAGTGTCACCTGGCAGTTTGCTGCGCTCTGCCAGGTGATTGGCAGAGGAGCTTTGAAAAGGTAGTGTGTGGTGAGGTCAGCACTCTTCTGTGGGAAACTCCAGAGGTGATTAACCCACTCTGGTAGGAGTGGGTACATTTGGTCGTGGGATCACGAGTTTTAATGGAGGAAGCAATCAAACTCTAGATCGACTGTGCGTGGGGAAATCGATCAACATTCTGTTGTCGTGCTGTCCTTTCTTTGGTTGATTTATAATTTTGTTTTGGTTAGTCCGTCCAGCCGTAAAGGCGGTTAATGATTGCGGATGAGTCTTGTAAGGGCGAACTAACCTCTTTTCTTTGTCTTTTTGTTATTTGTTTGTGCCACTTCCCTTTGTAACCCAGATTGCAGGTCATGCATTGTGCTGATTCCCAGCTGTGCTGAGGCCCGAGTTGTTTGCAGTGCCCACAGGTAAATGAATTGCATTGTCTCTAAACGGGGTGTGACGGTTTGCAGTGTTGTTTTTCGCACCTTTGGTGTGGTCTGCTCTCATGTGCAGCTGGGATGTTAGTAGGATGTGTTGTAAATCCTGTCTGGGAATAATTGGGAAAATGTATGTTTAATTGACGTAATAAATCAATTTATTTTCTTGTCCCTCCTATTCGGCACCTTGTGCTCGGTTACAAGATCATAGTTTAGGTTCAAATAGTGAAAACCATGTGTTAGGGAGTCTGTCCATCCGCTACCAAGTAACTACGGGCTAGGCTACGCTGATACCGATACTTTTCAATAAATAAGGTGGATGTTTCATGCAGTTGCTAAATTTCAATTAATTTTCATGACCTTACGTGTTTTTTGTGATGTTTCCTTTATTAATAAATAGTCAAACCCCAGGACAGAATTGGGACACAGTTTATAATTTCTAACGTATATACTACACCTGACAAGCTTTTGACAAATCCCGCATTTTGCTGTTGTCTCATTTTCGACTTGAAAATACAGCCACGCGGCACTCCTCTTCCTCTCTGCCATTCTTCTGTCGTATTCTCTCCGTGCGTGACGTGTGCTGATGAACCTGAGCCGGCAACTTGCTTGTTTGTTTGCTTTGTGCGTTTAAGTCACGTGACGGCGCAACATCTACGCACAAGAGGGGGGGAGGGGGAGCAAAGTGTGCTTGCTCTGCGCTGACACAGGAGCGCCGAGTCCGGCGACCTGGCTGTTTGGTCTTTGCCGAAACCACAGCTTTGCAAACAAGAGCGGAACTTAAAGTAAAGAATCGATCTCACCAGGCTAGTATCGATCCGATCCCAACACCCGCCCACCACTAAAAGACACTGCAGCATGTTCATTTGTCCAATATTGTAGATAATAGCCAGAATCAAATCTGAAGGAAAACACAATATGTTGCGTTTGTTTGCTCAGATATTAGTTTGTTGTTTTTTCACAATGCTTTCCTATAT
>VURO01004678.1:11561-30463 GCA_015108175.1 Pelvicachromis taeniatus | reverse complement strand
AAACTGAGCAGCCTGAAAACTGAGATTTTGGCTCACAAGGAGAAAAACTTTTGAGAGGCTTAGCATTTTTAATTTAAGCATCCACCATTATAAAAATATGTTTATATCACAGAAATTCAAGAAAAGCCAAATGGGTCAACTTACTGAAGAGATGGAGAAATAGATGAAGATCTTTACCAGTGATTAGTATTATTTTCTTCCACCACCACTTTTTAATTAATGAGGATATTTCTAGTTACTCTCGCAGCCAAAGTAATAGACTGACATTTCTATCTGACGCTTCTCCCGCCTCACAGTGGAAACAGCAGTATCAGGGGATCAATACTATCCGCCTCTTGGTTCCACTCGTGCTGAACAAGCAGAGAATGTCTATTAATCAAGGATCGTTAATGGCTGCAAATTCAAGTTCCACCACTTCACTCAGCCATAAGCAATTAATGGCAGATACACTAAGGGTTGAGCTTGATTTTTAACCAAAAATCCACAAATGCCTGAGAAGAGTATAAAGAGGACAACAATCCAGCAACACCATGGAAGAAATCCTGAAGTATTTTCAACCAAAGTTTATAAAATAAACTATTTGGATTTTAACCTTCTGCAAATAATAAGTGTTGAGTTGATGCTCTTCGTCACATTTCAGATGACTGATTTTATAACAACAAAAAAACTGTGACTTCTCTTATAGAGGCCTCAAATGGTTTAATAGCTAATTCACAGCCCATGAGGGAAAAAGAAGGTCAATCAAAATAAAACAAATGTATTCATAAGTACTCTCTTTTATTCTCCGCTCACCACTTATCATCAAGCCAGCCTCATGATTATTCATGTGACTGACCGCAGAGAACTTGGATCAGGGTTGGAAACTGTAGCACAGCTGACAGGATTTGACAAATATTTAAAATGTAAGAGGTGAAATAAAACACACAATATTTTTCAAAAAATATCTTTCACATATACTTTCATTTTTTCATTGAATGTGCCAATGCACCACGTGCAAATTAACTAATAAGAGCCTATTAAGCTCTATTTGAAACCATTAAGGACTAAGTACCCAACAGAAAGAATCACTCTCATCATGTAATGAAATGTGCTATATAGCCACTGTCATGGTCATCCCCCGCTACCAGTTATTAAAGTTAGGCCTTCACTACCAAGCTTGATTTTTGTGAGGTCTGTGCGATCATAGCTGACCATCATTCTACGAGAAACAACTGGCAAGAAAGTTAAAGTTACATTGGTTTAGTAACAGCTGATAGGACAGCAGGTTTGTCCAATCACCTACCAAATATGTGCCATTATTGCCGGTTAAAGCCTTTTATGTGCTATGTCTGCTTACAAAGACATGCAAACTAATTATAGTGATTGCATACTGGCTTTCACATTTTTTTCAAATTTTAGTTTGCTTGTCTTTTTCACACTCTCTACTTCCTGTCTGACTAGGAAAGGGTAGAAATTGTGATAGACGGATTGCTCCACCAGTCATCTGACAAGTATTTATTGGAAAGTGGCTACTTGGAAGTGCATTTTGAAATAAAGACACACCCTTTATTTTTAATTGCACATTTTTACTCTCTCATAATTAAGTTCTTTTTTTTGTTTTTTACGCTACAATCAGGTGGATGAATCAGACTGATGTAAGATGGACCGAGGACACAGAAAGATGCAAGGCGATCTAATTTACTTCATCGTCTTTACACGTGTCAAACAATCTGCCTCACAAAGATCATCAGCATACAAAGAGACACTCACAGCGAGAGACAGGTGTAAATGTCACCTCCTGTATTCATGTCACTGCACAGCTGACGACACAAATCACCTGAGCAGACTCACAATCCAAATCTGGGGCATTTGCATTCAAACCTTTGTGCGTGTTCACCATGTCACATCACGTCACATTTCCCTCCTCCACCTTTGTATGCGGGGACAGCAAACAGCTATATTAAGTGATTTTTTTGATTTTGTTGGAGTCTTGCATGACCAGTGACCTATATATCGGCAAGCTTATGAGGCGTGTTGTTGCCATGGAGTAGTAGATGCAGGAAGCTGATGAAGGTTAGCTAATGAAAGTTCTCATTTCAGGACAAAGAGAATCCAAGAGATTCTCAAGTTATTCTTCAAAAAGGCAGGAAATTCCCTCTGAGATTTGATCGAGCTGTAAAATACCTCGACTATTGCAGTTTCCCTGACAGCTCCTATGAGATGCCTGCTGGGGTTTTGTCCTATATATGTCGTGTTCAAACAAAACTGCTTTCTGCTGCTGCTGCTGCCTTCGCTGAAGACAGAGCTTCCCATCAAATATTCAGCAGTTCACATAGGGGGGAATCACTCAGGCCTGCCTGCATGGCTGCTGCTGTTTTCAAGAAGAAAGTAGGTTGGGGCACAAATCTCCCCATCACATGCATGAAAGCACTACATGTGTCACATATAAACAGTGGAATGAATAGGCACAATCACAGGAACACTGACACACACACACACAGAGTTGTGTCTGCCTGTTACTGCTTCATTTTTCCAGCAGAATGTCACTCTTTGATACTGTCTGTGTGCGTGTGTGTGTGTGTACTATTTCCCCTATGAATGGCAGGCAAGTTGCTGCACAAAGGGAGTAATTGTTCTTGTCTGAACACCAACAGTCCACTGAGGAGGCTGCTGAAGTTGTGCATTCAAACAGCCAAAGTCAGAGGAAAAAGAACCCCAATCCATCATCTTCACCCAGTCTCACCATGACAAAGAAACACTGAAACACCATTTCACTGCAATGAAGGCTTTCATTTTTGTTTAAGTGTGACTGCTTTTGTTCAGACTTTTGGCCTGTTGGAAGATAATCGGCCGAAGCTGTGAAGAGTGTAAGTGAGAGACTGTAGATAGGGTCAGTGCAAACAAGATTACACAGAGAGGCAAAACATTATACAAAGAGCCTTGGGTAACTCTCTGGAGCGAGTTTAGGTAAAAATAAAGGTTCCTATTGATCACTTAGACTCTTAACCTACAAATCAATACAAAAATTGACCAAATTTCTGACTGCCTGATCGCGCTTTTGGTGGATAGCGTCTTAATTTGAGGATTAAATTGCCATTCGTAGGCAGATTGCTACATTTATAACGTGCTGTAATCTATTGGACTGCTGCTTATGATAACTTTCATTATTGATCATTTTCTTTGTTGATTGTTGTGTCTATAAAATATCAGACAGTCGTGACAAAAGCCTTGGAGCCAAAAAATAATGCATTCAAGCTTCAAATTAATGATTCAAATCTTCATGTTTGAGAAACTACAACTGGGTGATGTGCACATTTCAGCTTGGAAAAAAGATTGTTTATTAATATTGCTGTTGATTAATCTTCTAATTACTGCAGCTCTAACAGTCTTTCTCTATGCAGAGATAAGGGATATTTTTGTAATATTCACACTGCACTTCTAACTTCTCCTTTACTTACATATTTTACATTATTAATGTTTTTCTTTTCTGTGGACTTTGACTTATTGGACAGGACGAAGCATAGAGCTGCTTGTGGACAAGAAATCACTTATCACTAATACCAGTACTATGCAGCTGTCATTAGTCTACATTAGTCTATTTAACGGAACTAGATTTTCGTGTGTTACAAAACATTTATCACACGTTAATGTGGTGTTTATATGTCACAGTTGTGGCATTATTAGGGACACTTTTAAGAACAAATGACGCACCGAGCACACAGCTTATGGGAACTCATTCTATGTCTTTCTAAGATCCTGCACATTGTGTTTGCACTCGGTGGGGATGTCTAAATTTAGAAAACACTAGACTGAGTCAGTCTTGTTCTAAAATCTTTTTTTTTTTTAATTCTACTAAAATAATAGAATGCATTGTTCATTATTATCACCGAGGCCTAAAGACACAGTAAAACAAACAAACACAACAACGATTCCTCACCGTTACACCACTGAAACGGGTGCATCAATGCACCAGATGGAGTCCTTGCCGTCGGGATCCGATTCGTGTTTACCAACAAACCGCAGGCCTCCTCGCAGATGGATGACCGCAATGAAGTGCACAAGTAGAGCCGGTGACTGGCCGCCAGCTGTGTCAAAGGTGAGCGAGACAATAGCAGCCCTGAAGAGGTCGTCAAAGACGAATAAAAAGGTGGATACAGGGCGTTTAGTTTCTTTGTATCGGAAGTTGCAGCTCTGTTATGTCACATTGTGCGCGCTGGCTCGTCTCAAAAAGCAGAAATGCTGATGTGAATCTTTCCACAGCTTCTCCTCGTTGTGGCTGTTTTGATTTAGTTATTATTAAAAGACGGCATGACACTAACCCAGCGACAGCATCTGTGTGAAAAGAGAAACTGGAGCACAGGCTCGATTTCTGCTCCCGCCCCCTCTCCGGCCGACTGACGTCCGGGACGACCAATGGCGAGGCCGGCTGTTCCGCGCTGTGTTGTGACGGGCTGTGTGTGTTTCGTGTAGCTCATTAACGTCTGCAGCTTACTGATGCATGTATGTTTTACAGCAGGGGGTCTGACTCACTGTAGCTCATGAGCCAATCACCAGTGTGTCATAATAACCTGTATATTTAAGCACACACACACACCTCTAAATGTCACATGTCTTTAATAGATTCACAGTGTCCCCCAAAGGTACTCGAACTGCAAAGCTAATTAATTTGTTTTTCTGTGCAATGAAGATGTTTCCGTGTGAACAAAGATCAGAGTTTTAGCTTTTATTTCCTATTTTTTGCATTGCACACATCATGAATGTGTTACCTCTATATGCTGAAGAGCAAAGGAGGTAACACATTTATAACACATTTATAACACATTTATAACACATTGATACCCAGGTGTGTCATATGAAATTGATCGCTTAATTATTAAGTAGAACTAGATACCCTGTTTCATTTTAAGGCTTGGTTTCCCCCCCGCAAGACTGCATTTATCGAAGGCCACAGAAGGGAGGAAAGCATGGTTCTGAAGGGTGCGTTTTATTATTGTTGTTGTTGAGACTGAGGGCTCTATTTAAACTAACTTTTCATACTTTAACTGAAGTCACTGTCAGCAAAAAATCAGGAAATGTGTTTGTTTAGACCCTCACTGTTTTAAGTCATGTTGTGCTTTTCTGTGACATGTGCTATAATCAAACTGCCCCACCATAAGGTGCAAAGGTTCAATTACATTTTCAATAGACTTTCCTTGCTGACATTACATGAATAAAGTTGGTGAGAAGTTATTGAATCCTTTATTCCAAAGTTTCGTTGCTGACCTTGGAAATACTGACTGTGTTATGGTAAGCGGGCTTTGTGCAGGTAGGCAGAGAAAGGACCCAAAATGCAGGCACTCGGAGGCAAAGGTGCACTGAAAACAGCTTTATTGCTGTGAACACACTAAATAACTGGGAGAATTGCACAACAGCACACAAGCTTGAATACACAACAGGTTGAGGGTACGACGCAACAGGAAACTGAGAGAAATGCTGACATAAATACACAGAGGGATAACGAGAAGCACAGGAACACACGGGGAACACGGCTGAAGCACATAACCAATAATGAGACAGACGGCAAAACAAGACACACTCACAACAGACAGACTTTCACAATAAAATAGGAAACTAATCCCCAAGCAGAGACAGACTCAGAATCCCAGGCATAAAATGAATCAAGATGTTCTACTTCAAACACATTCACATTTACAGGGGCTGAAAATCTCACTTTACTTTTACAAAGAGGCACATTAATAGGAAACAAACACATTAACGTAATATAAGTAACAGTTCTGCATTGGTAATGTCATAATTGCCAGCAACAGTACTTCCTTAGTGAAATACAAATACATTCTGAATCAGCACAAAGATTTAAACAACCCTTTTGATTATCTGTGATTAAAACCAGCAGACACTACAGCATATAAACATTAACATGTACAGAGCTCCATTCGGCTACTGGAGTACCTCAGAAGAAGTAGACCTGCTCATATGCTGTGATGTTTGCAACATAGACAGGTGAGTAGTTGTAAATCAGTGATGAATCCTCTTCCACAGGACTGTCAAAGTGATGTAAACTTCTCCTTGCTAAACAAAGCAGAGCAGACATGCATGTGGTTAGGTGGCGTTAGAATAAAATAGCGGGAGGAAGTTGGTAGAACGGCATGGGAATATTTGTTATTTGTTGGTTTTGGTCTTATGCAGTTCATGTACGAATCCTGTGTACATTTCAGCTGTTTATGCACTGATGGTGTTTTGAATGTTTAGTTTTAGATCTACAGTCATGTGAAAATCCTGTGGAAAAACTAAGTATACCTTTACTGCTTTAATAGCAATTAAGACAGTAATTAATTGCCAGGTGCTGCTAATCAAATTCGCTTGATGAATTAATCATCACCAAGTAACGATTTTATAGACCCGATCTATACAAGCAGAAATTCTGACAGTTTGCAAGTCTGGAGTGTCATAGATTTCCCAGAAGAGGACATCCCAGCAAATTCACTTTAAGTGCAATACTCACAAATTTAAAGAACCAGAAAAAACAAGAGCCAAAACAAGATATCAGACTCAGGGCTTAGTTAGCATGTTAAATGCTAATATTCATGAGAGTATATTGATGGATACAAATATAGCTTGTTTGGAAGGGCCGCCAAGACAAAGTGACGTTTTTTTCTAAAAACAACACGGCAGCACGGCTCAGGTTTGCAAAGTTGCATCTGAACAAACTGCAAGACTTCTGGAACAAAGTTCTTTGGAAAGCTCAGACCAAAGTGGAGATGTTTGGGCATTATGCACAGTGCCACATTTGGAGCAAACCAAGCAAATGCAAATGAGCACAAACACCTCACCTCAGCTGCCAATGGTGCACAATGGTGAGAGGGTGATGATTTGTGCTCTTTTTTTCCAGCCACAGGACCTGCATGCCTTACAGTCACTGATAACGATGAACTCCTCCAAATACTAGTGATGCTCCATCACTGCATCTAACTCGGTGTTAGGTCTCTCAGCGGTAAAGTATCACTTCCTGTTCCTATTACAGCGCACAGTGGGGTTGGTAGCTTTTCTATTTAGCCAATTTAATTGAAAACTTATAGATGGCGTCTAAATTCATAGTGTAATCTTCATGTGCTTTATCCAAAGCACACTCTGTTAATTCACAGTATTCACTCAGTGTGTCTTAGCTGGTAGCCGACTCGTTAGCAGCACGGCCTCTTTGCCTGTCCCTCCTGCACCATCCTCCCCAGTGTGTCAGCAATCACCCACTCCAGCTTTTATACATATCTCCATACAATTTCGATACATATTTCTGTACATTGTTACCTGTATATACAAACTTTAGTTGCTTATGTATAAAGGACCACTCTGTCTCTTCCTTCTATACTTATATTCCCCTTGCTATAAGAGCCGTATAACACCCAAATTTCCCATTCGTGGGATAATAAAGGTTTATTCTATTCTATTCTAATCAACCAAAGACCTAGACAGATGAAAACCTGACGCTTAGACTTGTCCATCCTAGCTGGAAAACTCAAAAACAAGTTTTATTTGTTATCATCTATTGTGCAGCTGGGTCTTACTCAGTTTTTGTCTGAATTCGATGTAGTGCTCAGCTCAGATGAAATAATTATTGTGGGTGATTTTTGCATTTAGATGCTAGAAATGACAGCCCTCAACACAGCATTTAATATGTCATTAGACTCAATTGACTTCATTCAAAATATAAAAGAACCCACCCACAACTTTAGATCTTGTTCTGACATATGGCATAGGAACTGAACATTTAACAGTATTTCCTTAAAACCAACTTTTGTCTGATCATTTACTAATAACATTTAAAATTAAATAATGGATTACACAGTAGTGGGGAATAGATTTACTGACAGTAGATGTCTTTCTGAAAGCGCTGTAAGTTTAAGGATGTATTTCATTTACTCTTATCTTTTTCTTGATGTGCCAACACAGTACAGAGCAGCCACCTGAATGCTACTGAGGTTGATTATGTTGCTAATATTTTTACTTCACTGCGTATGACTCTGTATACTGTAGGTCCCATGAAAAAGCCTCACATCAGAAGTACTTGCTGGTATAACTCTCAAACGCATACCTTAAACTTAAAGTAGATAATTCTTAAGTTGGAGAGAAAATGGCATCTCACAAATTTAGATGACCACCATTTAGCTTGGAAAGCCAGTTTGCTGCTCAAAAAAAACAAAAAACTCCATGTAAAGCTAGAACATCTTATTATTCTCATCACTGATTGAAGGACAAAAGAACAGCTTTAAGTTTCTCTTCAGCACTGTAGCCAGACTGACAAAAAGTCAGAGCTCTGATGAGCCAACCGTTCCTTTAACATTAACTACTAATTACTTCATGAATTTCGTTGCAAATACAATTTATCCATTAGAGAAAAAAAATTACTCATAACAATTTCATAGAAGTAACATTATGTACAGCTACTTTCAGTACCATTGATATGGTACTTCTATGGTACTTCTTCTTTCTGAGCTACTTTAGTCATTATTTCCTCCAGACCATAAATGTGTTTTTTAGACCCCATTACTCCAAGACTGCTCAAAGAAATCTTACCATTAATTAATTTTGCAATCTTAAATAGGATCAACCTATCTATAATAATCGACTACGTACCACAGGCCTTCAAGCTGGCAGTAGTTAAACCGTTATTTAAAAAGCCATCACTTAACCCAGCAGTCTTAGGGAATTATAGGCTAATCTCCAACCTTCCTTTTATCTAAAAAATTCTTGAAAGAGTAGTTGTAAAACAGCCAATGTATTTCAAGAGATTCCGTCAGGTTTCAGAGCTCATCACAGTACAGAAACAGCTTTAGGTGAATGCTACAAATATTCTTCTAATGGCCTCTGAAAGCAGAGCCTTCAGCTTTCAGTTCCCTCTTCTGTGGACCCAGCTTCCAGTTTGGATTTGAGAGACAGACATCCTCTCTACTTTTAAGATTAGGCTTAAAACTTTCCTGTTTTGATCAAACGTATAGTAAGCATAGAGTCAAAACTGGGACATGCAACAGGACAATGATCACGTGCAACAGAATGGCTAAAAAGAAAAAAGGAAAGAATCAAGGTGCTGCAATTTCCCAAATTCAAGACCTCAACCTCAGTGAAATGCTGTTGCAGGAACTTTAAGGAGCAAACCTCAATGAACTGAAGCAATGTTATAAAGAACAGAGGGTCAAAATTCCTCCACAGTGATGTGAGAGACCGATAAAGTGACACTAAAGAATTACTTAAGCTATTACCACTAAAAGTGGTTCTGAAAGCTACTAGTTTACACAGTATTGCATGGAGTCCTGTGAAAAGTTTTTGTTCACATGTCTGCAAGTGAAACTGATCAAAGCAGAGCGATAAATATACCCACAGCTCTGAAAGCAGTTCATGAGAAGATAGCATGCTCTTTTATATGAGGTTTGCATCAATGATGCTGATTAGTTAAGAAGTTGGTTTCACCAGGAAATAACGGTCACCACGGAGGAAGTAAAAGTAAAATCAAAGATTCAAAAACACACGGGAAACACAGTTTTCATTGTCTTCAACACTGTTTCACTTCACTACAATTAAGTTTTTTATTATCACTTATTTTTTCCTCTGTGTTTTTGGTTATGCCAGTGAAATTACTATGGCATCCAATAATTTCATGAGTCATTGTGTATTTTCAGCATTGGGCAAAGCGTTCACCAGAGCACGGTAAGCCCTCTTGCTATGGTCAGTTTCTTATTGTTTGATTGGAGATATTCACACTAGTGGCCTGCTGGAAGTCATTTTGTAGGTGCGCATCCTGTTTCAAAAAGGAGCAGATACCATTCCTGGTGACGGTTAGGACCTTCTATAGCTCCATCCAATTCCTTTTGGTCATCATACCATCGTACATACTGATGTGTCATCCTGGAGAACTTGGACTACCCATGCAACCTATGTAGGGTCCAGGTATCACCTCATGCTACCAGTAGTGACACTGACCCCAGCCGAATGCAAAACTAGTGCATCTGTTGTTGATTTAATTTAACACCAACGCAGCGGAAAACTGATTAACAACCCCCTCTGCTACTTAACTGACTAGATTAATATCCCAATTGAATTGGGTTAATACTATACTCTGATTGAAAAGTGTTCCTTTAATTTTGTTGAGTGTGTATGTTTTTTGTTAATGCATGCTTGTCATGTTACCTTCATTGACAAAAAATTCAGCTAGCACCGACGATAACTGCACGGCGTGGCGGGAGTGAGGGATGTTCAGCTTTCTATACCACTGAAAACGATTCACCTCCGGGTGCCACTGAACTCCATAGAAAGGATGTCTTTTACCTGTCACAACAAAACAATATATCTCTTAGTACAGTGCTGTTTCATGGAAATCCTTCAGTTTCCCAAGTAAAAAATAAATAAACCTTGTAACCTTCGAAAGTTGAGACAAAGTGAGCTCCGTTCTTAGCGATGTTTGTTGACAAGATTGTGAAGAAACTCTGTAGCATCTCGTTTTCCTGGAAGTCCTGTGAGAATATTTGTCATATCAGCAGTTATCATTTAAGTGTCTCTATTAGTTATTAGTTTAACTCTCCTTCTTGTTGTATGCAATACTGAGAACTGTTTGGGTTCATTAGAAGAATTTGCTTTTGAGCTTCATTTCTATTGATGCTTTGTTTATTGTCCCCTAAAATAACGACAGCTGTAATCAAGGCAGTCAAATTCATTCTCAATGGAGATTAACAGATATATCTATATAGTATATCTGTTAAACTCCCGCTGAGTCAAAGGTTTCTAACTGTGAGCATTAGCTGGGATTTTATTTCTCTGAACAATAGCTATTCAAAAACCTTACAGAGGAAGTAAAACTATTTGTTAGGCCACACTGGCCAGAAGAGGGATTTTGCTGTACCTTTATTGTAATTCCATAGTTGTGAAAATTGCCAGTCAGAGGTTCCTGGGTCAAAGCATTGATGAGCTCATCTGGGAAACTATTGAACATCCGGCTGGACTGCACCTCTGCACACAACACAAAAAGGTATTTGATTAAATCTACCTATAAAATTTAACACATAAAACAAAATGTACTCACACACTTCTGAATAGATATATTGGTTTAGGATAAGAGAATCTAGGCATTTTAACTGTTCAGAGGTCAGAGGCTATCATAGCTGATGTCTCTAACCTCACACTGTGGAGAAAGACAAAAATAGACTTTTGGGGGAAAAAATTTGAATAATATTTGATTTATCTCAGTTTGATTATTTTATTTGTTCTCTAATTGGCAAGACTTTTGAGAACAATTTAGTAAAAAATATAAATTACATGTTCTAATTGCTCTAGGGTAAGAGTAAAGTAAGGGTCAAAGGATTAAAACGAATTATTTTGGAGGCCTTTTTCCCATTTTTGTTTATGTCGTCCACAGAGTACATCAAATATATGCAGAAAGAGCATTTAAAGTTACGGCCAAAAATCCCCCAGATTTGTAATTTGCCTCTACTGACACCAAGTGTTTTGTAAAGGCACTTTTCTTCAAAACATTTCAAATCACTGAAAACAATTTCCACTTTGTGTATATATATTAAAACACATTCCTCCTGTTAATTCAAAGAGTAAAAAAAAAATAATAATAACACAGATTCACATAAAGACAGCAACCAAGCACAACCTGTGGTTAAGTTGAGGGGCAATGCTAAGTTCTCAGCTGGAGTCTTTGTCAGTAGATTTTCACCAGCCACCAGCACAGTGAGTAGTTGCATTCCCATGCATGTGCCCCAAATAGGGAAGTAGTCCCCGGCATCATTAGCCTGAAATTCACAAGAAGTTGGAAATGTCATTTTTCTGTGCCAGCAGCATGAAACCAAAACCAAAATTTACTCTAACGGACAAAATTTTGCTCATTTTCTTTTGCAATCAACAGTAGCTTAAATGTCCTGCAGAGGTCAAATGTATGTCATATTAATAACAAAATGGTCTTGATCTCAAACAATGTTCTCAGTGCAAAGATTAACCTCTACCTATTAATAATTGATTGACGTTAATGTAAAATTTTGTAGAGCAGAATTTAAAAATGGCAAGTGTAATTATTCAAATGTTGTTCAATAAGAAGCTTTTTTTTTCTTTTCTTTGCTATTAAGCATTGGAAACCCTCAGGACAGGTACAAGATCTCCCCCTAAGAGGAGTTCATTTCTGCACAAACGATACAGGCTTTTAAGGCAGAAAACAATGAACAGACAATGATGTTCTGTACAAACCGCCAGAGCGAGTCTGTAAAAAATCTTCGCCACCCGGGCAAAGGCTGAAGTCTCCAAATCTGCAGCTCCCCCAATGAAAATCAACCTGAACCGACATCACACAGCAAGTAAAACTTAGTGTACCGGTAATGGATTTCAGAAACAAATTTCAGTTTCCAACACATTTAAATTAATATACAGTAGCTCACCCATTTATCTTCTTGAAGATGTTCTCATATTCAGATGTAGTCAGAGTTAATCTGTGCAGGGAAACAAACACAGTGAGAGTTGTACGATTTCCCATTGTTCGGACTACACAATGGTGCAGTTCCCACAGGGGGTCAACTTCTTCTTTTTCCACAAAATGTCAACAACAATGGAAACACCAGGCGAGCTAACATTCACCTAATGTTGAATGCAGACGCAAAGTCACCAAGCTTCAACGACTCAAAATGAGTCTGCTCAAAGAAACCCTCTCTCTGTTTTTTATTATGCAGATTTAAAGAGACTGTTGTTTTGAGTGAGGTTTATTGGGCATAATGATCTCTAAATACATGCAGGGCTTTCCCTCTCATTGGAGCCAACACAACACAGACTTTTTTAAAAGCTCATCTTTACTCTTAAATGACTCAACCCACCTTATAGGCATCACTCTGCTGCCCCCAGACTCAACGTATTTCACATAAGAAGAAGGTATGTAAGTCCTCCCATATGGTTTCATAATTTCATCTGTAACAAGCTGAGTTAAAACACCTGTGGAACAAAAATCACAGCAGTTCTGACTGAACAGTCAACATTGACGCAGCTACAGAGACGCAGCGATTCGCTCTGTTTTCTAAAGACAAGTATCTCTCTGAGTGAAATACCAAATATGAAGTCCTAATGGTGCTCTTTTACTCACCTATCACAGACCTGTCATTCACAGCCTCGTTGTTCAGTTTAGTCGGCATAGCTCTGCTGCAGCAGAAGCAGCAGGCAAAAAACAAGCACAGAACTCCTGTGTTAAACATGTTTTTGGTCACCAGGTTAGTTCAGCAGAGCAGTCTTTTTTACAAAGCTGTCAGAGCTGTGGATAATGAAAGCAGCAGACTTATGTAAGTCATGTTAGAACAGGATATAGTCAGTTCAGGGAAGTGAGGAATGCCCAGATTTACATGTGACGACTCCTGTACTGCACATGCCGGTCAAGCAACATGACTGCTGAGGTAAACATAAAGGTTTTGCTGACAGGGCGGAGTTTTTGGCAAAGTTTTTGATCATTGAGTTTATTGGAAATTACGTAGCCTCATTGGTTTGTGCTGAGTTTTATAGTAGAGGTCATGTGAACACTAAAGCAGCCAGCTGCAGGTTGATATGTGGATAAAAACTGCTGTCAGACAAGTTTCTGTTCCACAGTTAAAGCGTAGTTTCTATTTAAAAGGCTTAAAGGTGTTGCAGGCTTATTTTTCCAATAGTGCTGTTTAAATACAAGTTCCTCATAAGTGACCAAAATAACTATCCCCATGCATGACTGTCGCAACTTTTCTAATGCTTTATGTTAAAATGAGCAAAAGCAACCGATTTTGTAACTGATACAGTTGATTGTGTAACACATGTTTTTCTTTAACTTCAGCCACTGATGAATACACATTCCTACCATAAATTATGCAGATAGATGGCTTATGGTTTAGGAAGAGGGTACAAATAGCCATTGGTGCTCCAAGTATTTCTAATACAGCCCACCCAAATTCTTGTAGGCATAGGGAAACACTGACATGAAGGCTGCTTGTGTATATGGAAAAATTCAAGATTCAGTTTAGGCAAACACACGTTATGCAACAATAAAATTATTATTTAAAAGTTAAAGTTTAAAGTTAAAGTTTAACATGTATTTAAATGCTATTCATAATATTTAAGTAAAATGCCACTTAGTGCTTTCATATTTTAAATGACTAACCTGAATGAACAGGAAGGATTTGAGTCACCGAAGCAACGTTTGAGCACTCCAGCCTTTCCACTCATGGGGGATCGTTTGCATCCAGGGCTTTCTGCTAAATGTGCAAAAGTACAACCCCAACTCCAAAAAATATCATAGTTTGGTATAAACTGGACTCAGTGAGCAGAGTCAAGCAGATGTTTGCATGTCTTTATTAGAAAATGGAAAAGCAGGTTTTTGTGAGTTACTGGTTGCTTAACTGAGTGAATAGCCATGCTGCTGGGAGCTCTGTCAGACAGGAGAGTGACTATTGGAGTACCAGGTAAGTGGGAATAAGTATTGCTGCATTTGTAATTGATTGTAACAGTCCAACATAAAAAGATTTCATGGAGGAGCTCAACTGAGTACTTGGTCAACAGGAGGACTCCCAGAACACCCAAAGGAGGCAGACGGAGACCTGGTAAGTCCTTCCATTTGCAGGTAGTAAAGAAGAAAAACTGCCTGGAGGTGCTCACAGTCCACACAAGTGTTTGACTTGGAGTCCAAAGGTTTCCTGGCAGCTAGAGGAGGAGCAGAAAATACAGGTTACACAAGGCAAGTGCAGGAAATTACTCAAAATCAAGGAGGCCTGACGGTCACTATGTTGACAAGGGCAATCTGGCATTGTACTATGGCACCCAACAGTAGTTACCGGAGCTGGAAAGCGAGTTATTTAGGAGAATTCTCCCCAGCATTAACTGACTGTACCACCTTAATAAACCATGGTGAAGCAAACGTCTTGTGCTTAAGAGTCTATGTGAAAGTTACAGTATATGTGTTCAGTGGAGATAGCTATATAGTTATATGAGTATACATATCATTCAAAAATCCACCACAATACCTGATATTGTGTTGCCTAGTAGTCATGTTATCTAGTCACCCCTGAAGGTAGCAAGCTTGTCAGATTTTGCTCTAGTATCTGTTGTCGAATCTGAGGACTCATTTCATTCAAAAGGTCTGAAGGGATGCTGTTGCCTGGAAAATATTTCTGCCTGCCATCAGTCCAGGTATTCCTCATCAGTGTCATTCCACGTGTCGCCATGGACTTTTTTCAAGACTTGTCACACCAATGATAACTCTCTTTAGTGACAATGGCATAACCAGATCAAAACATGTTTTAATGTCACTTCTTTTTGTCACAGAAAACCTTGCAATCGCAAGGGTCATTTTGATGACATTTGCAGCAGTTGCTCTGCCATGTAAGCCAGGAGGTACTGGACTCCAAGAGATGGTACCGCTTTTGAGTTTGTGTGTTACAGCAAGAGCCACTTCAGCACCCATGACTGCCTCATAGGACTTCATATGGTCGTCCTCTGGCTCATCCATATTTCTGTTTTGTGTCCTCTGCCTTTAGCAAAGATACGGTCCAGAGCAAAATTGAAATTTTAATACAAATTTAAAAGGCCCTTTTATGCATTTAAAACCTAAAAATAGGTCGGCGCTGACCCTTACACAAGAGGAAGGTTAATCTGTCTCACTGTATTCAAGCCAACCATCAGATAAGACTGAATTGTGATTCGTGATACACAGACATCAGATAACATTTAGTGTTTCCGGTAAATTGCTTTAATGGATGTACACTTAGCAATTTTTTTACAGAGCTTATTAGAAAAAAAACAAACTTAACCTAACTTAAGGTTACACATATTGATATGATTATTGAATTAGTCAACTGCAAGTCCACAAACATCATATTTCTTCGTCCCGGAGTGTTTGTCTTTTCAAAATACTGTACATTTATGGCAAAGACATGCACTTCAGTCTCCAGGCAAATAACTTCAGATGCTACAACATCGTTTCTTCCAGGATATTCACACAGCTTAATTTGGTCCTTTCAGTCACACATTAGTCTAAATGAGAGTGGTCCTAACATCCATGGGAGCAGTGGTCTTCATCTTCAAATGGCAAATAAATAATACTCTGGTCATTTCAGTTTTTCTCTGAAAAGAAAATAGACAAAACAGTACAAATTTAAACTAAAATAATGCCTATTTATTTATTATTTAAAATATGAATTGGCACACTTAGGTCCTTGTGTTTTTGCTGGCTTATACAGAAAGCACTTCATATGATTCTTAATCTTAGAAATTATTTAAAACTAAAATTATTTAACTAATTATTTAAAATTATTTAACTAAAAAAAGGGAATTTTTTTTCTGAAAGTCTGGAAACTCTTGCTTTTCTGGATCACGAACAATCATGCATACCTGACATTGATTTTTGTTAAGGCTAACAGATGATTTTCTTATACTATACAGTAAAATCACAAGTAAAACTTAGTAAGGTAGTTTCAGAGTAGCTTACTTTATAGATAATATATTTCAAACAAAATTACAAACGCAATATCAAGCAGACTTACCTCTGAGTCTTTGTATTTCCTGACAAATATCTTTATACACAGCTGCCAGAAGCTCTTCTTTTGACTTCAAACCATCCAGAAATACTAGGAAAAAAATAACCATCACACATTGATCTCCTTAACATCTGTCCAACAGCACCAGAACATGAATCTTTACCAAATTCTGATGTGTCCCTCTCAATCTCTTCTCGGTTTTTCAAGTACATTGGCCACACGTATCCATCGAAGTAGCCAGGAGGATCAGGAGGTGTGTACACCCTTAAACTGTTGAAGACAGCAAAGGAAATAGAGTTGGGCTATATAATTACTTTTTTATTTTGCGAGTGCATAAATAATGTCAAGAACTTGGAAATAAATACCTTCGTCTCCTCTTGCAGGCATCATAAGGTATTTCCATGAAATATTTTTTGTCAAACAGTTCATCCAGAGGCCTGGAAGAGTGAAACATAAACCATCAGAGGCTCGAGGCACTCACAAAATTAAGGTTTTTATTAAACATTTGAAAAGTAGAAATCTCCACGAGATGAACACAATTCACCAATTCTTCAATATAGATGATCACTTCTGTTTTTATAGCTTTCATTATTTTTCTACAAACAATAATACATCAGTGAATGCTGTATCTCTGTCTAACGTTTGACGTAAGGCTTCATAATTGCCCCGAGTGCTATTTTTAAAAATATAATTTCATAAAAACTGACATGAACAGCAAATTACAGGATTAACAAAGCATTTAGTTACTTCCCAAAATATAAAATCCTGCAATTCTTAAGATTTAATTTGCTGGATTTATAACTGAAACACACATGATGTGACCTTAATCCTCCTTTGTGTACCTGTAGTTGAAAATGAGGAAGCCTTCCACTATGAGCACGAACACCTCCTTATGGACTGATGATGCTATAAGCTGGGTCTCTGGGCCTTGCTGTCTGAGGAATGACTCGGGATCTCTTTGCCAGGAGTCAACGTCCCTCATCATCATTTGCATGTGCAGAGCCTCGAGGACTTAAACAGAGCAGCGAGCATGATTGTCTTTCACATTTGAAATGAAAATATTTAAATAACTGAATGAATATTACAATCAGCAAACTATTGTTTGCATACATCTCCTTTATTTTTTGCCATTGTGTCATTTTTATATCTTTCAGACTGTTGATTGACAAAACAAGTGATTTTTAAGGTGTCACCTTTAGTTCTGGGAAACATTTTTACCATTTTATTTTAATTTAATGGCAATGAATGAAAGAAAAAAAACAATACAACCCTATGTATCTTTTAAAAAATCAACCAACCACATGTTTCTTTATACTACATACATTTTTATTTTATTTCAAAACACATGAAGGGCTAACAATGCAATTTTAAAGATTCCTTAATGTTCTTGTACTTTTTCCCCTGTTATTGACATTAATAGTGGCGCATATTAACATTTTCAGATTTTAAAAACTTTTCTAGTTTGCTAAAACTTGAGAACTTGTATTTAAAAAAACCCCACAGATGCACAGATGAACTACAAACTCTCCAGTGATCATAAGTCAAGATATAAAAGATGAATGTAGCCACCAAGTCTGAAATGTGAAGCTGAAAGAGAAATGCCGTTAAACCTGTAACCTTTCTACTGACCAGTAGGGGGCAATTCTTCTTGCAAATAGAAGTCTAATTGTATCGAAGTCTATAAGAAAAACAACCTATTTCCAGCTCTTATCACCACAAGTGTTCCCAGTAATCAGTCCTAGCTATGTCTTATCTAATACATTGTAATACAGTGTAAATCAAATTGTCCTTACTGTCATACTGCTTGAAGCCATTGCTGTCCACTGGCACCTCAGAGTCATCCTGAAGAAAAAAGCATATGTGATGCTTGCACCAAGGTTGGAAAAGTAGCACTAGGACTTGAACACAGCCTCACAGTCTACCTTAAAATATGAATCTTGTGCAATGATGCAGCTGTTGGGTATTTGCTCTTGCAGACTTGTGGCAAGTGTAGTTTTACCTCCATTTGTCATCCTAAAGGAAAAAGAACACAAATTAACTAATGAGCATGTACTTTAAACAGTAAATCTACACAAATAGCCTTGATATTTTTTTTTAAAGTTTGCCTGCTTCATTCAACTAAACTCTCTGAAATCAAAATCAGTACAGAAATGTTTATCTGTAAAATGTCCTGCTCAGCCAGTGTTTATTACCATCACTAAAAAAACTGCGACTGAAAAAGAAGTTTCTTGCCATCCATATGTTCATGAATAAATAACTGAACATTTCAAGTTTTTTGTTGTTATTTTTTTCTTGTTTGTTTGTTTGTTTGTTTTACGTTTCCTTGTTGAGGGTTTTTTTTTTTCTTTTTTTTTTTTTTTTTTTTTTTTTTTTTTTTTTTTTGTTTGTTTTTTTTTTGGAAGGGTTGAC
>VURO01004677.1:3782-15379 GCA_015108175.1 Pelvicachromis taeniatus | reverse complement strand
TGGGAGTCCCCCAGCAGTCTGAACCTATCACAGCTTAACTAAGGGAGGATTCAGGGTCACCTGATCCAGCCCTAACTATATGCTTTAGCAAAAAGGAAAGTTTGAAGCCTGATCTTAAAAGTAGAGATAGTGTCTGTCTCCTGAATCCAAACTGGAAGCTGGTTCCATAGAAGAGGGGCCTGAAAACTGAAGGCTCTCCCTCCCATTCTACTTTTAAATACTCTAGGAACAACAAGTAAGCCTGTAGTCTGAGAGCGAAGTGCTCTAATGGGGTGATATGGTACTACAAGGTCATTAAGATAAGATGGGGCCTGATTGTTTAAGACCTTGTATGTGAGGAGCAGGATTTTGAATTCAATTCTGAATTTAACAGGGAGCCAGTGAAGGGAAGCCAATATAGGAGAATCGACATCATTAAGTCTAATTTTGAGCAATCCTGACCAAGCTTAAGATATGTCATGAGAATTTGGCACCTCTGCTGTTTCAATGTTTCAATGACAAATTCATGTCATATGAATATGAATGAAGGCTAAAGTGTAAACTAGCACCGTGAATACATATCTCAGAAATCACTACCCATCGCCTGGAAGACATCTTGGTTTCGTGTGAAACACTGACTCAGAAATGTATCTTTTAACAGAAGAAAGTGCTTCAATAAGAAAAGTTAAACGGAGATAAATGGGACCAATGGGACCCTTCACATTCTCATTTTCCAGAGTATTGAGTGTTGTTCAGAGCAAAGCTTTTACTGTTAAAAGGGAGTGACAGTGGTGATACTCAATCAGACAAGCGCCAGATGCGCAATATTGACATTTTCTCTACAGTGTTAATTAACTATGCTGTGGCCTTAGCACAGTCATTCGGTTTTCAATAGGAACACAGCATTCACAGTAATACTGCTGCTAATTAATGGTGACCACTGACAAAGGATACATTCTTTCTAAACCTGTTGAGATCCATCTGTAGTTGAGAGGCAGCTGAAGTGATGTTTGAAAAATGGCAGACCATACAGACATTGTGTCATATTGATATATTATTATAACCATCTCTTAAACATGCACTCATCCACTTTCTTCTGCTTATCTAATTCAGAGTCACAGTGAGAGCTGGAGCCTATGCTAGCTGTCACAGGGTAAGAGGTAGGGTACACCCTGTACACGTCACAAATGTATTATAGGGCTAACTCAGAGAGACAGACAACCACTCACAGTCACACCTACGGCTAATTTGGAATCACCAATTAACCGAACAGACATGTCTTTGGACTGTGGGAGAAATCCAGAGTACACAGAGCGAGCCCAAAGACCCCATCCAGCCAGCTGATTCAAACCCAGGACCTTCTTGATGTGAGGCAATGGTGATCATCGTCCCCCTACAAAACGTGATGAACTTAAATATTCTTAGCATTTTCTTTATATTATATATAAATGAATGTGCTTAACTTATAATTCATTAATAATGCTGTGGAAATCTGGAATAAAGCATCAAATATTCCTTCAATGTCATACATGAATGAATAAAAGTCCATCATCTGAGTCAATATAATTAGATGAGCACCTCAGTTTCAAATAGATATATTCAATTTTGTGTAACATAGAAATATTCAGAATTAGACCCATTTTGTGTTTATTCGAGCCGTTTTCTTACACTTTGTTACTTTGTAATATAGTGTATTCATTAATTTAGTTAGTTATATAATATTCTAACTGCCTTGAAGTAATTGTGACCACATAATGTCCTCTGGGATTAATAAAGTATTTGGATTCTGATAAGATCAAAGCTCTTTTCAGCCCTTTGTTGGATGACGATTTGATTGCTGGCATGGTTTTACTGTAAATATTTAAATGAGTTGCTCTGTGTGTGTTTTTTCGGTTTTTAACATTGACCATGTTTAATATGAGCGTCCACCATTGGTTTTTTTTGTTTTTTTGTCCCGTTTGGATCTTTACCTATCAGAATTATTGTCTGAAGGTCAGGAAGGATGCCCAACGGAATTTATTCTATCAAAAGGACCATTGCGGTTTTGCCTTAGTGATCCATTTGATTGACCTTTGTTATTATTTATTTATTTAATTTTCATTTGTTACAGACATGACATGATTGGGGGACAGGAAAAGGAGAGAGAGAAAGAAGGGGAGTGAGGGGGAGAAAAACAGTGGGGACGAGGGACAGCAAGAGAAAGAAACAAAAAAAACAAAACAATGGTGGACGCTCATATTAAACATGGTCAATGTTAAAGACCGAAGAAAAACACACAGAGCAGCTCATTTAAATATTTACAGTAAAAGCATGCCAGCGTCCACCATTGTAACAAAGTGTAAATGAATAGAGTCAGTGTATGTGAGTAAAACGCTTTGGCTTCTGACTGGTGTAAAGGATCTGTTTCACACTGACTCTTAATACAGTCATAGTCTCTGGCAGATTGCTCTGACCGAGCTAAAACTGTTTGCATCCTCTGACTCTACTCGAAGAGTATAACTATGAAAATAATGGGTCTTCTTAAACACTAGGGTATTCAGGTGCTCCAATTTGTCTAGTATCATGAAAGCACCCTACCAATATGTAAAGGCCCTGTTTTCCAGGTATGTGTAAAATATGAGAAATGTACGTGCGTTAGTTTTGTGTTGTCTTCAGAGTAGTTTTGTGTGTTTTGCCATAACACCCTTGCAGTCGTTTCTGCCTCCATGGCCCTTTTCTGTCTGTGTAGCAGTATCAGGTCTGTTTCTTTAAGATAAAATCATTCTGTTCTGTTTCTTTATAATATTCTTATAGTACTTTATATTATATTTTATTATTTTTCTGGATCTTTGTGGGAAGTTTGTGTTTTTTTTTTTTGTAGTGTGTGTTTCTCTACGGTCTGCAGTTGTTTTTGTTATATCTCTCTGTGAAGGTTTGATGTCTCTTTGTACTTATTTTTTTGAGATTTCTGATGATTTGCAACAGGAAAATGTAACAGTTTTTTGTGCACAATCAGTAATTCATCCATGATTTCATGAGGTCTCCTAAAACCAGCACTTATTCTGTAATTGATGATTTGGAAAAAATACTTACATGAGTAAATATCTCAGCACGATGCCCGTTACATGGAAACCCATAATAAGCTAAACTATTTGCCAACTTGCCAACCCGGAGTAAGTTTTAAGGATCTTTCTTGCTTTCATCAAAAACACGCATTCCCCTAGACAGTCTTGCACATTGTGCAATGTATCATTTTAATCAAAATACTATTATTGTGTCACTGTGTTCACTGGAAAGTCAACATGTTCATCTGTTTTGGATGAGAACGGTTCTGCTGCATTTCAGTTGAAATTGCAACATCCACAAAGGTTTGGTAGTTGTCACTGACTGAAGAGTATTTTTTCCTTTTATCGAGATAACAGTAACTCGGAGAAAAGAGTTTTCTGAAGAATAAATGTTTTTCCGTCAAACCTAACTGAAAGATTGTGTGAAATGAACTGTCATTTTCCCACTACATTTGTATCAGGGTGGAACATTGTTTTGGTACAGAAAACCCCCCAAAATCTGATACCAGTTTTTGACACAGTTGCTGTAAATACACTTTACAGTACAAGAGGAGTTGTACTATTGTTTTTGGTGTTGGTACATTATGCGCTTGAGTACTGTAAGTGTTACCTCTGCTCTCAGCTAATTTAACAAAATATATTCACTATGTGCGTCTAATATTTCTGAGCTGAACGATGACTATGCTGCAGTTTATTTTTCACTGTATGAGCCCAGATTGGCTTTTGAATATCTGAATATACAATATTCACAGTTTCCTGAAGCTTGAGTAAATTTAGAAATTGCAAAATGAATATTAAATGAACTGTTTAGTAATTTGCTTGCAAATTGCTACAATACTCAAGAAACCTAGAACATTGAAAAAAGCAAATATCTCTATCAAACATCAGTTTTGTTCATTTAACATCTGACAGTCGTTGGATCGTAGACACTCTAGACTCCTACAGCAAACACGTCTAAATTTAAGACAGTTGGTGGGCTCAGTGCAGTGACTGTCACTGCCTTAACACTCAATATTTATTGAACTGCATGTTATCATTTTCTGTACTCGAATGCAAACGCAAATGCTCTGTATGTGTGCGCACATGTATGTGTGTATTCACCATACATGACTTGATTAAGTGTAATGCGTTTATTTGATGTCTCATTTGATGTCTTTGATTAAGAGAAAAACCCCAACTAACGTCAGCATCCAAGTCTGTTTGTTCCCGTGAAAGTCTCTTTAAGATGCAGGAACTAGGCCTGCTCTCAACTTTGTACTGTCCACTTTCTGCTGTGACCCAAAAATTCTCCACGTGTGGGAAATTAAAGGTTTAGCTTATCTTATCTTTGGCAAATTTGGACATTCGTCTGTGTATGCCATACTGCGCTCTTATGTAAGCCAAGAATCAATAAAGAAAATTTGTAGTTTCTCTCCTGGTGACTATTGTAACTATTAGGCCACACGTTCTCATGAGGAAGTACTGAAGCCCCTCCTCAGTCCTAATGCCAGACAAGTAGCATTCATGGGCTCCACGAAGGACATCTGGTCATTTCGGTGTTGATGCCATTAATTTCCAAGCATTCCTCTTTTGGGTTCAGAGAAGAAGAGTATCAGGGGAGGAGCTGGATCATCTTAAGCGACTCCACCGCAAATAATTCATTCCAACGTAGTGGAAGACAAATGACAATAAAGGCTCAAGAGTCTGCACTCTCGCTACCTTTAAGTGCGTTAAGAAAGTTGAGCGATTCTGGACTGAATGGGTTGCTAACTGGACACATCGTAGCATGACACATCGTTTTTGCATTGTAACAGTGGCACTGTGCCAGTTGATCTCCCTCAAATAACTACCTACTTTAGTAGGTAGCTGGTCAATTTGTTGCTCGACTCCGAGCAGTTATTTTATTGTTGCTGTGGTTTAGAGGCTCAAAAACAGAAGCCAATCTCACACCGTTGATGTATCTAAAAGTTCCACGATCTGCAATTACTGCTGCCTGGATTTCAAGTAGTCTGCTGTGCATTGCTTGCAACTACCATATCATCAACATCAGCTACCAATTCAGCACTAAAGTTATATCCTGTGCCAAAAATGACTCATAGGTGTTTGTTAAAGTACAAAAAATAAATAACATGACTGTCAAATAAATGGAACTGATGAATTAACTGCACTACTGTAGGCACACTTTGTTCTAAAGGCAATAAAGTTGAATTACTGGTACTATTCAATAGACCTGTAATTTACATATTTTCATTCTGAATAGTGTAACAGTAAATGCCTCTGGATTAGCTTCCTCTTTAAAAGACGCACTATGATTGATGACATGGTCAATAACTGATCTGAGCGCTACTTTTTCTTCTTACTGTTTAATTCCAGAAATGCAAACTCCTCTCCTTTGGATCGAGGATCCCATGACTCACTCCTTCTGTGTCTCTTTTTACTGTTTTTAAACCAACATGATGCCAGGGCTCAGGGCCAGTCTACAACCTGTTCCACCCATCCATCCATCCATCCATCCATCCATCCATCCATCCATCCATCCATCCATCCATCCATCCATCCATCCATCCATCTTCTGCCGGTTATCCGGGGCCGGGTCGCGGGGGCAGCAGCCCAAGCAGAGAAGCCCAGACCTCCCTCTCCCCAGCCACCTCCTCCAGCTCATCCGGGGGAACACCAAGGCGTTCCCAGGCCAGCCGAGAGATATAATCTCTCCAGCGTGTCCTGGGTCTGCCCCGGGGCCTCCTCCTGGTGGGACATGCCCGGAACACCTCACCCAGGAGGCGTCCAGGAGGCATCCTTATCAGATGCCCGAACCACCTTAACTGACCCATTCCACCCATTTCCTGAAAAAAAAAAAAAACTTGCAACTTTGTGGTGCCAAGCTGGTGGCAAAGTTAATGGAATGCTGGCAATGGAAGTGACCAGAAAGTCATTCCAGAACAAGTACAGAAACTTCTGTGGGAAGGAATTTCTGTACTTTCTATGGGATAGTTTGAAAAGTCACAATGACAGAGGACGGATCCCCCTATACAAAAAATATTAACTTGGTGTAAGTTTGGTGCAGTGAAAATGCATCCATTACAACACAGCAATAACCTAAATCGTTGAGTTTCTCACCACATAAACCATGCACAAGCAATTTTGTTAACATTTTTAAAAGACAAACTTGTTTCACTCTCCTTTCTCCTCTTCTTTTCATCTCTCTCTTTTCTTGCTCCTCAGCCACAGCATTCTCATTAATTTTTGCTGATGTTCAGTTTCAGCTGACCTTTTCTTTCAGTTTGTTCATTTTTAATCTCCTGTTACTGAGCACCTTCCCCGCAAAACACTTTGAAGCATTTTCTCTGCATTGTAAATGATTTTTGATGAAGCCACTATGTAAACTGTTCCTTGTATTTCCCCCTTTTACATCACGCATGTGATTGAAAAAGAGGAACTCTCACAAGCAGAAAGTGTCAACGTGTTTTCAGATACAAGCGGAGAGAGTGCCCTGCACAAAGCATCTAAACTGAACTGACCAGCACAGCAGTGCTGCAGAATGCTACTTTAAATACATTTAGAATGGCATTTTCCTCTGCCCATTGACAAACCCTTCAAAATCAGGTCAGTGGCCGATTTAGGGCTTCTGAAAGGCAAGAACAGTTTTGGGTCACTCGCCCTGTTGTGGAAACTTTCTTTTGTGAAAAATGTGAGAAATTAATGAAAAGCCATAAGTGCATTTGACAGATGGGACTCGTGCTTTGCTTAGACAGTGGTGATGTAGATAAAATGGATAAGAGTTTTACGGAAAGTGTTTAAGCATCTATAACGAACTTTACAGAACAACATTTCATCATCAACATACACTGCAATAGTTTGTCCCATGGTGAATGAGAATGACGCTCCTAATTTGCCGTAT
Organism: Pelvicachromis taeniatus; assembly: GCA_015108175.1. Classification (NCBI taxonomy): domain Eukaryota; kingdom Metazoa; phylum Chordata; class Actinopteri; order Cichliformes; family Cichlidae; genus Pelvicachromis; species Pelvicachromis taeniatus. Next base: position 8,479 of record VURO01004677.1, on the reverse strand, counting down.
ATCTTCCAATTGTAGCCTGGGCATGTATTCAAACAATTATCTGGCCAGCCCGGCGTTTAAAAGAGACCGGCGGTTATTGGAGACCGGCTTTTATTTCCTTCTCAGATGGAATTGTCGCGGAAGTGAGAGGGAAAGAGGACGCAGTGTTTAGACTGAGGTGAAAAGACAGTGTGTTTACTTACAGTGCTTCAAAACGTATTCCAACAGTTCACAAATAATGCAGTTCCCAATTGTGCTCCTCCTTTGCTCCCGAGTGTCTCCTTGTCTGTGGTAGCCCAGTGCACGAGTGGTGCTCCTCGAAACTTCTCTCTGCCCGACGTAAAAGAACAGAGGACGTAAAAGACCAGAAAATCACAGTTAGCAGGTTCGCTAGCCGACAGTTCCAGTTCAGTGTAATAATCCCACTTCAATGGTCGCTGCATCCAGCTTAAATGCAGCTGGTCGTGGATGACGGCTGATTGGAAACAGCTGGCCGAGTGATGAGACGCAGGAGGACCAACGACAGCACGGAGGGGTTTTTTTTTTTTTGAGCGACCTTCCAGTCACACTCCATACCAGTTGGTGGCGATAATGCACCATTCAGTTGTTTGCCAACTGCCAATAAAATTTAAAAAGAAGAAGAAGAAGACAGCATGGAGGGACTTCTGGGTCGAAGGTCGCCCGGCTATTTGTCGTGACATGTTTTCAAACCGGTGTTTATTAGAAACCGGCATTTAAAAGAGACAGGCTACTAAAGGAAGATATACGGTATTGCATTCAGAATCTATTAAAGCATTTTTGTAATTTTAGTCTTCTGGACAGACTAAAGTTAGAGATTTCTGTTAGACCACACAGACTGAATATAATGGCTGAATTTAAATTATACAATATTAAAGTCTGACATTGTAAATATTAGTTCCATTAGATGTTATTAACATTCCATTATAGCTCTGTAGAGTGTGAAACACTCACGCACACACACACGCGCACACACACCCACACACACACACGCACACACAGAGTAAACAAGCAGTAAAGACAGCACTATCTGATATACTTCTTAATGTTTCTTTCTGGCCTACTCAAATTGTGCTTTGTTGGCCTTTCAAAGTATTATAATATTTTGACAAGAAGTCATATCACTTTTTTTTTAATTAAATAAAGTTTTGTCTCAGTGTCCAAAAGGCAGATTTAATATGACTCTGTGTCAACAGTTGGTGATATTTAACTGGCAATTACTCATGTTTTGTACTGGGTGTTCCAGTTCGACTCATGCTTAACTTTGCAGAAATGCCGAACAGACTTCTGCTTTTTTAAATGAGTGAGAACTGAGACGAAGCGCTTTATGGGTAAAAAGTAGGTGTTTGGGTACATGTGGTTATTATTCCTTTTCTCTCCAGAGCTGCTGAAATTTCTCAATAATGTTTCGACTGCAAGAAGTTTGAAGGCTGGCAGATTTGCCACATACATGTGTATTCTTTCCTGATAACAGCCGGTAACAACCTACATTTGATTCATGGTTCTGATAATTTTTCTATATGCAATGACCACGCCGCACTGTTAAGCATGTTTGTGTATGTCTGCTCGCTCTGTGACATACAATCTTACGGTACATCAATAGATGTCTGAGGCGAGACCTCCATTACTGGTTTTGTGTTGCATGCATCCAAGGCCCATTGCTCGGAAATGTCGGTTCCTTCTCTGATCTGTGTCTCCACACATGCCAATGCGGCACTATGGGACACCTCCCGGGGCTATTGGTGTTGACGCTCAGCAGCTGAAAACCAATCCATCACACAGAAAAAAAATGGTTAGGGAGGGAAAAGAGGGAGGAGAAAAGGGCAAGCCAGGAGGTGGTGAAGAAAACAATGGCGGCACTGCACTTCATGGTTTTAAAGGCTATTCATCACAATGGTCCCACTGTCAGGCTCCCTGCCTGTATATCCGTGGAGGGAATCAAACCCATGCCAAACTCATTAATGAGCATGGACGTGGAGGAATGAGCCATCATTAAGTCACACAGACAGACTGCAGGTGACCACAGCCACTTGTGCACAATCCGGTGCTGTGAAGTAGCGATAGCTGGAGTCCCCAGTGCAGACCCAGGACATTATTATTTTTCTATTGTCCACCAGCTGAAAATGTTAGATCCTATATCTGTGCAAATCACTTTTCTGTGACCTTGAGGACAAACCTCTGAAGGAGATTTTAAGGACAGAAATAACTGTTCAGAGAATCTAACAGCACTTTCAGAAGCTGCTTTATGAAATGTGGAAACTGTGATAGGCTAAAGATAAACCAAAAAAAAAAAAAAGATGAAAAGGATGAAAACCCGAAGCAAGTCATCTAGGATCATGTATTAGCAATTATGGACAACCTGGTGAAAAAGGTTGCCTATCACTTTATTACCAAGGTTGGTAGATTAAATAAAAAATGTACAAATGTTGTAATAAGCACAAAAGGATTTAAAATTCATGGGTTTAATAAATTATTGAGTCTTATGTTAGTAAGTTTTGGCAGAAGCTGAAAAACACAGCAGTGATATCCATGATGGTCTGAGTGGTGGCTGTCACACAGACACTTCTGGTTAACTTTGGTCAGTTAGGAACTCTCCAAAGCAAAGCTGATGATTTGTCAGAAACCTGTATCTGATGGTTGATTTGGAAATGCCGTGGTACAGAGACCCGAGTAGCTTCGCTTAAACGGCTGTCACGGTCCTGGCTCGGTGACCCAGTGTTGACTTTCAGAGAAAGGCAGCAGAGCAGATACACCAGGATGATGGACTGTTGACCATACAATTTAAAGTCTTTTCACCCCAACCGGTCGTAGCAGATGGCCCCGCCCCTCCCTGAGCCTGGTTCTGCCGGAGGTTTCTTCCTGTTAAAAGGGAGTTTTTCCTTCCCACTGTCGCCAAAGTGCTTGCTCATAGGAGGTCATATGATTGTTGGGTTCTTCACTGTATGTATTATTGTAGGGTCTACTTTACAGTGTAAAGCGCCTTGAGGCGACTGTTGTTGTGATTTGGCGCTATATAAATAAAATTGAATTGAATTGAAAACCTCTACTTAAGCGTCTGAATTGTACTGACCGGGAAAAAAAAGCGTCCAGATCACATGATACACGTGACAAATGCTGGTATTTGATTACACATTATTACACAGAAGCATTATTAAAAAGAAAAAAACTATTGAGTTGTGAAAAATGTAGGTACTTTTTCAGCTCTTTTAATTTGTCACCAGTTTCTTTCTAATATTTACCATAAAAGATAAGAGTACTCATTTTAAAGTTTTACTATTGCCTCTGAGCCAAACTCAAGCACAAATGCGTGTTCGATATCAGCTCGTTGCACTTTTGGCTCTGCTGAAAATGCACTCAGACTAAACAGTCTGTCAAAATACCCCAATGCAGCAGTTCAGAGCGCTCAACCATCTGCTGTTGATGAAACGGTCACAAAGCTGGGGTGAGGAGGCTTTCAATTATTCAGCTGTGCAGTTTCCTACACCTTGTGTGGGTATCCTCCCATACTGTTCTACAGTCTCTCTCATGCCCTTCATAAATGCAGCTCAGTTTTTCTTCCTACATTTCAATGACCTAGTAGAGATCTTGTCTTTACTGCAATAACGTGCCTATTTATGCATCTACAAATTGAGTAAGTAAAGTGACATTATCTGGTATAGATATTATAAATAAAGTGTGCTTGAAAACTCTTCTCCAAAATGTTCTGCAATCCCGCAATCCCACGTACTTACAAAATAGACATATGTTTACGTCTCTGGTTTAATCTAAGGAGTCCCACACGAACTCAATGCTTGCAATATAAAGCAGTTTCTCTTTGAGTTTTGTTATACATCTTTAAGTACTACATAGAAACCTAATATAAGTCTGCCTTTCTGAAAAAATAACAAAGTGGAGCGAAGGCCAAAAATAAACGCATGAACCTGTATTTGCAGATTTGTTTTCCTTGTTTGGGGACATCCAGAAAAGTCCCTGGTGTGTGAGTAACTAAAGCTCCATCGCTGAGATGAGCTATTTCTCTGTGGAAGGTAGGTTAATGTTAAGACCTCCTAAGATGTTTTACTTTTTTTTATTCTGTGTGTATATGTGGATATTGTTTCACCATCACTCTTCTAATAAATACATAAGCAATTACCTACTGAATACTTACAGCATTCACTTACAGCATTTACAGCAATTAATACTGAATAATCACTGAAGCCCTTATTCAGGGCTTCAGTGATTGGATGGGTAGCAGGATCTGGGATGGGGTCTTGGTGTCTATCTCATCTGTCATAGGGTAACAATTGAAGTATGCCCTACAGTCTCCTGTAGCGCTCTGTCAGTTTATTTATTTTCCCTATTATGATAGATTCTAAATCACATATGGGGCTCTTTGATAGCCATATTGGACAAACAAAAAATTCAAGACATAATTAAGCTGCTGCTGTGCCCTGAAGTATGTTATCTTCAGGGCAAGTATGTACTGAGCCATAAGTGAGAAAAAGTGAAGTGTATAAACCTCTAGTGCCCAGACATGATGTTCAAAGTTTAAAAAAATATCACCACAATCATTAGACGGAGAGAGCAAAGTCAAGAGAGAGCACTAGTCTTATGCTAGCAGGTACACAGACCCCCCAACACCTCTGTGTAGGGGATTTAGCCTCCACAGAATATACGTTTTTTTTTTTTTTTTTTTTTTTTTTCTTTTATAAAAATCCCTG
>VURO01004659.1:7002-20412 GCA_015108175.1 Pelvicachromis taeniatus | reverse complement strand
AGAAGTGTACTGCTCCAAGAAGTAAAGACGATCCTTACTGCTTTCTGTTTTACACCATGCTCAAAGGCTCTGATAAACAGTCTATATTCCAATGGATCCCCACTGAAGATGGAAATGTTCTGAGGAGGTAGAGTAGAAAGTCTCTGTTGCTTTGCAAGGACTTCTGCAATGTCGTTCTGTCGTTGCATTACAGCTAACAGCGTCTGTGAAGCTTCTATGCTACCTGAGTGAGAAGAACTGTTATCTGAAGAACAGTGGCTGTTCTTTTTGACAGCTGGCTGATTTAACTGTACTGTGTTAGCTGGCTGAGGCTGAAGGATGGGCATTCTGATTTGCTCACTATCAACGCTAACACGAAGGTCAGTGGTCACTGCATGGCGATCCATCTGTACTCCAGATGGCTGTATCTGCATGACAGATAACTTGTCATCTCTATATGACACATCTGAGCCCTCAAACCTCTGCAAAATCTTAAGTTTAGCATCAGTTGCTGCTAAAGCAGTTCGTAATTCAAGCTCTTCCTTCTCAGCTTTAAGTTTAGCTTCTTGCTCCTCCAAAGCCCGCCGTTCCTTTAATGCTGCTGCCTGTGCCAAGAGTGCAACCTTCTCTAATTCTGCCTTTAAGCGAGCTGAAGAGGCTGAAGATTGACCACTGCTGCCTTTGGAGCTTCTAGACCTTCTAGATGTTGCTACAGATATGCTGTCAGTGGGCTGAACACTCTCATCAGCCAATTTTGCTTCCTTCATTCGTTGATGGACTTCCTTTATCCAAGCATCTACTTGCTCAATAAAGCTTCTCATCGAATCTGCTTTGGGCTCAAACCAATGCTGCTGATCATTATCCATGTCCTCTTTTGACACAGCTTGCTGAAATAGCCCTTTCACAGATGTATTCAATTCACAAAACTCTCCAAAGATATGATTAAATTCTGTAACCAACTTGGTCTCAACCACGTCCACATTGCCATCGTCCTCCATTAACTGCAGCATCTCATTCTTTTTCTCTGTTAGCTGACCCAACTTAGCTCTTCTTGAACCTATTTTCCTTTGTAATGCATCCTCCATAGCCTTAACTGTAGGCTTCACCTGCCGTTTTTCCATTGTTGCTAAATCTTTATCATCTTCCATGATTCTCTGCTTAGCTTGTTCCACTTATTGGCTGCTGGGAGCTCAATACACACAAAGGATAGCTGTTCACTTGTAATTAGCCAGTTGTTAGCGGGTCGTTAGCTGCTAATTAGCATAACGATACATGCTAATATATCACGTTTCAGTCCCCTATCTCCTCGTTATCCACTAGTGACTTCACTTACTTGTTGTGCTGAAAAGCTGAGGAGACAGTCAACAGATGGATCCTCTCCTAGTATTTCATGTCCACATGTTGCAGTTAACTTTTCCAGTCCAAACGTTGCGGCCACGAGGAGTCAGTTTTCTTACGAATAATACCGCGGAAGCACTAGCTGGTAGTCAGGCCGTACGCGTGTCCTTGTGCAGTTGAATATAATCCACAAAGTCCGGTTGTAGTTGAAAACAAACATTCACACATTTATTTCCACAGTATTGGACTCACTGTAACCACTCTGAATGTCCCTGTATACTGCTAAACACGGTAAGAAAACTGTTTGACTCCACAGCTAGTCAAACCTGCATTACTCCACAGTGCCCAAACTCCCCCTCCCCCCATGCACAATTACTGTGTATTAAAGGAACGGTACGTAGGGCAAAAAAAAACATTTACCAATAAATATTGCACTAAACCAATTGCAAAGCAAACAAAATTACCCTATTATCATACACCTTATGCTGAACAATAATAATTCAAATAAAATTATTAACAAATATATATTCTGAACAATGTGAGCAAAGTAAGAGAAATTTTTTGATCTTTGTCCTATACAGATACCAAAGAAAGCGTATACGTGTACTAGCTTTTGTGCTTTGACCAGGCCAAATGGCACATGAACAGTCCATAGCTGGAAGCTGGAAGGCCGGGAACATGAGGGCCTCTGTGTTTTTTCTTAAACTTAGCATTCATGTTACAGACACGCCCCCAGAGGGCAAACTGTCAATGAGGACTTCTGCTGTAACATCCTGAGGTGTCCAAGTGAGACGCATCATGGACAAGTACAAACAATAAAAACAAGACTTGAGGCTAAAACTAAGCTAAAACTAAGGCTACCCAGATCAATATAATATAAAAATATTTCTCTGATTTTTATGATCGCTCTCATTAGTAACATTTTTTCTTTTACATTTTTTTTCCAAACATGTTGGTCAGTATATAAAAATGAAGGCTACATGTCTTCATTTGACCCCTGCTTTAAGAAAACCAGACTGAATCTTTTCATTTCGTCTCCATTCTCCCGGCGGTTACAGCCTCGCACTTTGCCACTGAAACAGGCAGGTGTTGGACACGGCGGAACAAAATCAGTTTTCCCCCAGAGAATAACTGGGTTCATTCTCTGTGACAGAGCGAAGAGCAGAGTAATCACAGTCAACCTGCTGCTCTTCGCATTCAGTCCAGGCACTTTAAATAGCCAGTTAGTGCACATCAGAAAAAATGGTCCCTTGGCGATCTGCTGTCTAGCCGCAAAGATGCCAAAGTTGAACATGCGACATGGATTGTGTGTGAAAATGTTGTTTGAAGTCGAGATGTGTTTTTTTTTTCCCCTTTCTTTTTAGATTTAAATATCGCTCTTTGCTCGTTTTTTTTCCACGCTAGAGATGAAAGTGCAATTTCATGGCAGAACAGTTCTAAAATTACACTGTAACCTCTAATCTGCTCCAACCATAACCTCCGTTTCATCACTTCGCCCGCTGCTGAGCGAGCAGGTGGTTCAGACTTTCATAATTACGGCGCAAGCACAAGTAAGGAAATGTGGCATTCCTGCCTGTGAGAAGCCTCAGGTAGATAAAGTTTGGGTTGGAGGTGTTGCTCGAGAATTAGCCAGCCGTGATAGTGTTGCTTTAGCACACTCGTGGTTTTGAAGCGTCTCACTCTGAGATTGCTTCCTCTCGTAGGGTGAACGGAGATGCTCTTGAATCTTGGGGAGTGACGCCCCTCCAGGTAGAAGGTGTTTTCACAGTAGTGATTTTTGCTGAACGCTGTATAATTGTCCACCCCCCCATGACTACAGACGACTGGCTTATTCAAATTTTGCTTTGTATTCATACCTGGACAGGTTGTGCTGGCAGCCTCTAACTCTGACAGCAAAGTCGAGCTTAATTGCCTAGAAAGTCCCCTCTCTGATCCTCGACCCTCACTTTTTATGTTCCTGCCACTGTTTTTGCTCAGGCAAAAAAAAAGAAAGACCTTAACTCGCAGCAGCTAAGCAGACATTCATGCAGGATTTAGTTTAATCAAGTAGAATTGAAATCTTCAGTCAGGTGATTAGTGAACTCCTCCTCTGACACTGATGATTTAAAGTGTAGCCGCTAAATGTTTAGAGTGTGCTACTTGACACCTACTGTATCTTGTAATGGCACACCGCTTAAAGGGCGACTGCAAGTTGAGCTTTTGGAGCCTGGAAAATAGCAATCATTAAAAAGTGCTAAAAATCTGTCATAAGTGAGTGTAAAAGACTTGGATGTCTCCGGGTGTGGAGACAGGATGGAAAATCCTGCTCCACAGACACAATATTTAGGTCACGTTTTTACAGACGTAATATTTAGGTTCAGTCCACGTAGTTTATGCTTCCGCGTGGGCCCCCTTTTTCCGGTCATGCTTCATGTATCTATCCCCCCCAACTGAACACCAGACAGCACACGGGCCTTGTTTTGACTAGACGGCCTTTTTTGCAGGTGCCGGTCCCTCGCCGCCCTCCCCTGCTCTTATATGACTTCCCTGACAGAACCGAACTGGCTTCCTTCGCGGAGAATTAACATCCGAGTTTGAACGGTGGAGAAGGGCGCTATGTCTGAAACCCTCCAGCAGCATGTGGGACGGGGTCTACGTGCATTCCCCAACCGTACCGTCTGTAACATTCCTGCAGCATTTAACTTGCTCTTCCTCTTGCTGTTTGCCTGTCTGATTTCCTCGTCTGGATCGTTCATTCGTAACATCTTGGTGCCGCTGCGTTCTTCCATCCACTGTCTCTCATTCATTCTTGAGACCGTCAAAGCATTAGCTCTACGGTCTTGCTCACATAATTGCCTACATTTATATTAACAGACTAACTGTCGTGTTAAATCACCCACTTAGCAATGTAGCTTGTTTGCCAGTGAAAAAGTACGAGTGTCCTTTTTAACTGACTTGTGCAGGATGTGTGGAAAGTGCTATAAATGCATCTCTTGCTGACTTGCTATGAAAAGACATAATTTTTTAGATAAAATAAGTTAATTTGTAAAGTTTTAGTAAATCAAATCAAACCAGAGTTTAGCATCAGAGTTGTCTGTATGGGTCACCCAGCACGTGCCAGGGCTTTGCCTCTCATGTGTGTTGTGCAAAGACGGAAGTGGGTGAACAGGCCAGACAACCCTCCCCAATTACCTTGGACCACGCCTACTTTTGGCCCCAGGTTCACGAACTGCAACCCCACCAACTCAGCACCAGCGCAGCAGCCTGGGAGACAGATGTGGGAGACTTGCAAACAGGAACTCCTCTCAGCCTCGGAGGATGACCCGGTCACACGCAGCCGTCACCGTGGGTGTGCAAATGTCTGGTTTGGTATGTGACACCAAGCAGTGGAAGACATAGGAAGTAGGCCAGGCATAGACAGGCCTTGCTGAGGTCAGAGAGGGAGCAGAATAAATGGAGAAAAAAGTTATGTCCTTTTTTTTTCTCACTTGAAGTCCTGGTAGTGTGAGAAAGGGCCCTTTAGTTTAGACAAATTATGTGCAGTGTAGTTTTCTCCTTACTTTTTAGCTTGTTGTCTGATCTCAGATCCACCAGAGTACATATTCAGAGTAAAGTAATGCAAGTGGAGATTGATACATATTTTTATTTTTCAGTGAGCAAAGAATTTTTAATTCTAATTTAATAATTTAAATTTCCTTTCAAAATGTCCTTGCCCTTGTAGTCTTAGCAATGTTTCTCTTGTGACTTGAAATGTTTGCTCTAAGCTTCGAGCTAGAGCATTACAGCTTGCACTTTGCTGTTCTTACCAAACCTTAAGAGTAGTTTCACTGACCTTTGATTCCGAGAGTGGCAATGAAAGTAAATGTGTAAGCCCACAACCCCTCTTAGTACCTGCACTTCAAGACTTTACCAGTTATAGATGGAGCAATGCTGGCTTTGGGATTTTTTACTCTGAGGCATGTTTTAATATTGAAAAAGCGTAAAAGTGATGTGAATTCTCAAATACATATATACCCACGGGCCATTTATCAGTTACACCTCGCTAAAACTGGGTTAGATGCCATTTTTGGTTTTTAACTGTCTTAATGCTTCGATTACAAAGGTGCTGGACACATTCCATTCAGAGATGATGTGACTCTCCTGTTCCACCACATCCCAACGGTGCTCTGTTGATGCGAGATCTGGAGACTGTGGAGGCCATTTAGGTACATAAGACAATTTGACATGTTCAAGAGTCATCACGCCGAATTCTGACCCTACCGTCCGAATGTCACTGCAATAGAGACTCATGAGACCAGGCTATGTTTTTCCAACCTTTTATTGTCTCATTTTAGTGAGCCTGTGCAAGTGCTGTGCTCTCAGCTGATAGGGGTGACACCCAGCGTGATGTTCTGCTGCTGTAGCACACCTTTTTCAAGGTTTGACATGCTGTGCATGCAGCGATGCTCTGTGTACTTTGGATGTAGTGAGTGATTATTTGAGTTTCTTTTTTCTTCTTATCAGCTTGAAGCCGCCTGGCTATTTTCCTCTGAACGGTGGCATCGACGAGGCATTTTTAACCTAAGATCTGCTGTTTGCTGGATATTTCTTCCTTTTTTTGGACCACTTTGAGATGGTTGTGTAGGAAAATCCCAGCAGGTCAACAGTTTTTTGAAATACTTAGATGAGCCTGCCTGACACAACAACCATTCCACATAAATCCCCCTTTGTCCCCATTCTGACACTCAGTTTGAACTTCAGCGGGTCGTCTTGACCATCTCTAATTACACTTAGTTGCCATGTGCCATTTTCTGAAACACAACAAGCGTCTCTAATAGTAAAAATCCCAGTAAGCATTTATCTTAGTGGCCCATAATTAGGCTAATGCTGCTGATGACAAAATGATTGCCTCTGCCACATTTTGCTACAGTTAGTAAATCAGACTGAAGTCAGACGGCTAACTGAAATATACGAATGCTGATTTTATTATTTTTCTCTTTCTCAGTGACTTCATGCACTGCAACTGATGTTCAAAATCCAAAAGGTTAAAGGTCATCTTCACTGAAGCACCATGTTCTGCATGAACATTTTTCGGGTCATTAACCAGCGACGCTAAACTTTGTTGCTCTGCTTTTAAAATCTTTTGCTTGGTGGCGATGAGATGCTAGTTATAGTTTTGATATATTTATTTTTGTCATTTTAAGACAGCTAGAGATTTACTGGCTCTAGTTTTTTTTTCTTTCTGAAAAACAAACACTGAATACAAGAAGCTGAATAAAATCACATTTGCTTGATTCGTTTATTACTTTTTTCTGCCAAAATGCCAAAGTTATTTGAAACAGTAATTGGGGAAATTGTTTGGGGAAATAATTATAAGCTGCAGCTTACAATTAGTGCAGCTCTGCAGACTGAGAATGTTACAGACTGCCATCCAATCAGCAAAGAGAGAATTCCGTGGCCCTCATTTACTATCAGTGTGTACTCACAATTCTGTACGTAAATTATACACACAAACGTTTCATGTGCAAATCAGTGATTAATCAATATTTATTCTTTTCATATAAATATTTTACTTGAAATCCTTATGACATGCTTACGAAAAAATGACGACCTGGAGTGGAAACACTTCGACAAAACTTTGGAAAGCTCCCCTTTTCCTGCCTTCTTCTTTGGACACAATTATTTAAGTTTCTATATTCAGATTTTCTCCTTCTTTGTTGCCTTAAAGGCGCAGGCTTTTCTCTTATATCTTCATCTTGACTCTCTCCACTTTACCTCCAGGTAAACCTGTTTCCTTATATAGAAAATAGGGGGTGTGGCTGTATGCACTAGTATGCACATTGAGCCTATTGATTTAGAATAATTGGGTGAGGTTAGGGCGTTTCCAACGCACTTATTAATAAATGGAGGGTCAATATGAGGCTTGCGTTTCTTTACCGAATTTTGTTGCCACCACAAATGTTCAGACATTTCAATGAAAAACTAAAAGTATGTTCCTTGTGTTTGATGTTTGATGAAAAATTGTTAGATATTGACCGCTATAAAGATTTAGTGTTTCAGGACCATGAAAGCTTGCACAGGTTTGATGTCACGGTCCTGTGTCGGTAACCCAGTGTTTTGATTTCTGGTATTATTCTGTATTATGGTTTTGTTCTGATTCTCTAGTGTTGCTGTTTTGGTCATGATTATCTGGTGTTTCGGTTTTGTTCTCGTTAAGAGTTTAGCTCTTAACGAGAACAAGGGGTTTTGGTTCTGTGCTCTGTTCTGTGTCTTCCTTGTCACTCTTGTCTCTGTGCTCCATGTTCTGTTTCTGTGCCTCGCTGTATGCCTGGTGTCTTGTCCCTACAGAAGGTTTAGTCTGTTCAGTTTTTATCTCCGTGTGTTGTGTGCTTGGTGTTAAACCTGTCATGTCCACGTCTCTGTGTCAAGTCTGCTTTTGTCTGTCTTATGGTCTCTCGTCGGTGTGCGTTATGTTCTGTTTTGCTCTCCCCCGTCTTGTCTGTGTAATTGGTGTCAGCTGTGTCTCCCAGCTGTTTCCTCTTGGTACTGTTCACCTCTTGTATTTAGTGTGTGCGTCTTCCCCTGCTCGTCATTGCATGTGTTTATTCTGCCGTGCTCCCAGTTATCTTCGTCCCTAGTTTCTTGTTTCTAGGTTTTCCAGTATTTAGTATTTGCAGTAGTTTCCAGTTTCTAGCTTAGGTTTGTTTTCTGCAAGTTTACTTTCATGGAGCGTTTCAGCTACAATAAAGCAGCCTCCTTGAGTTAACCCTTTGAGTTTGAATCCTGCCTTCGGGTCCACATCCTGCCTGCCACATGCCAAATCATGACATTTGAGGCAATCCAGCACAAAGTGGTGGATAAATCAACAGCGACGAAATAGAATTGTCCACAGAGCTAAGCAGCTAGCATGCTCACAATATGTTGCTTGTAGCTTCTCAGCTAAAGAACGTGCTGCTTTTGTCTCTTTGTAATGACTGATCATTTGCTGAAGTTCTAACGGCTTTTATTTTTTCAGGATTTTAACACTCAGACAATTCGCTGTCTTGCTTAGGATGACTACCTGTGTAGATGAAAAACGCGTCGTTCAAAGCACCCTGAAAAGCTGAAATGTGTCTCCACAGTGGGTTTACAGGTGTGACTCTGTCAAAATACTGCTCATGTCCTGCTTGTAATTATCACCAGGCGCTGACGTGATGCTGTTTTTTTTTCCTCTGTTGGCAGTTTAAACTGACAGAACATTAAAGGAAGTCTGCATCAGACTGCTAACTTAAATAGACTTTTTTTTTTCCAATGAGCTCACGCTAACTGAAATAATGTAATTATGCACACCATCAGTAAGTGTTGTAAAAGCAGGGTTCGTTATTGTGTTGATAGAACATGGTCGGAACTGTTTTGGTTTTGGCACTTGGTTTCTGTGCGAAACAGTGCCTCGCTCCTGGCAACCTGGAGCCACATCAAAAGTGACGTAAGTGATGAAATATTGAACACAACCAATTATATCATAATGGTAAAAACAAAAGTAAATGAGACGCAAGTTGAAGCTTAACTTCGAGGATTTCGTTTAAATTTTCCAAGTGCTACTGTAACTTTGGGCCCTCTGTGTCATTACCACTGGAAGTGTTTTTAACCCCCTAGACACGGCACAGATGATCAACCCTTTTCCCCGTTGTTTCACAAGATTAAGCTTAACCAAACCCTTGATGGCAACTTAAACTAGCCTGGCCTTTCACACCATTGTTAGCCATTAACAATATAACTACTCTTTGTGTAGACCAAAAACAAAAAGGCGGCGCTCATGCAGTGCTAAGTTGTATATGCTTATGAATGTGCGTGTTTAATTCCACCCATAGAAAAGCACCTCCACCTGCAGACATGAGTATTTAAGCCCTTATTCTCCATCTTATCTTTTGTCTCTGATGTGAACAGCAGTCGTGTAGATTTTGTGTTTCATTGCTGGATTGAGTCCTGGGTTTAGTTATCAAAGCTTAGTTCTCTTTTCTACTTCATTGTAGCTGAATATGCAAAGCCTCCAGAGCACTGCCCAGGCAAAAAAAAACAATGTTTTTACATCTGCTCAGCTCTCAGATCACAGAGCCAATATTGTTTCAAAATTATCTTTCTGACGGGAACATGAAGCCATTTGTTTCTGCAGCACGTTCCAGTTTCCCCTTCATCCCTGTCATCATATCTCTCCTGTTGTCTCTTGTCTGCAAAATGTCCTTTTTCTTTTTTTTTCTTTTTTCCACAACAAACATGTGTTAGTGCTGGAGATCTGTATGGAAGATCCATGACTGAACAGGAATGCATCTTTGCACTTGTTGAAATGTTCGCTAATCATAAACTGATGATAATCATCACTCTGTCAATGATGAATGCTTCACGTGTCTTCGCTTAATTTTTGGTTCATCCATCACAGCCTGGAACAAATACTTGTGTCTCCGTATGAACCTCTCCTGCTCTCTGCCTCTTTGGAAAGGCCCACCCATTGGTCTTTGATGAAAGTGATATATCTCAGGCGCCCTTTCTCTTCCAGAGCCGCCCTCTCTGAGTTAGCACTTTTTATTTAGTTTTTTTTGGTCTCCATTATTCAGTCTGACTAATGCGGTTTGCAGAGTACTTTTTAATTGTGCCGCTGTACAAGGCACACCAGAAATTGAATTTAAGAGCGAGTGAATCTTGGCCGACGTAATGAGATAATCTCAGCATTTGAACAATATGTGGCCCTGTTGCTGTGCCTTATTGTCATGTTTCTGAGTAGAATGATACCATCACCACTCCTATTCCCAAAGGAGGAATTGCATGAGACTCCTCAATTGTGTGAGCAATTTAAAGTAAGTGGATGCCAAGCTAATGATGCAGTTAATTGGAGGATTCAAGAAGATGACATTCATTATGCGGTGGATGCTCTCTGAACAGAAATGTTTTCAGATGGTGAGTTCAAGTGATTCCAACCATGAGACAATATCAAAATTCTGACTAGAGCCACGGAGGTTCATGGTGTCCAAAAATTCTGATAGCAATATATCAGCCAATATTAATTGGTATTAATTCATGTATTTCACAAACTTATTGGTAACTTTGTTACTCTGCTGCATCACAATTGGTCATCAGTTAGCTGAATTTGCTTTGGCCTTTCACTATGAGTGTTTGATCCTTTTTTGGCTGACATTACTGTACCGTGCAAAAGTCTTGCATTACACCTCATTTCTTTGTATTTTGCTTCCAAGATGTTATATTCGTATAATTTTTTTAAGTGGTCTTAAACAACACTGGACACTGGCTGGTTTTTTTTTCACTCATTTTCAGTCCAGTCTTGTGTCCGAACAGTTTCAGGGGATCTTTTTGAACTGTTACGTCACTTAACAGTGACCTATGAATCATTCAAACGCAGATGAACAGAGTTGTCTGCATGTAACAAATAACTTAACAAAAAAACAAATTTAAATGATATTGTTGTTATTAGCAGCCTGTTGCAAATACATTATTTGTTTTAATTTCTTTAGTTGAATCTTCAAAAATTGTCAAAGGTAAGACAGTGTCACAGGCGTATTATAGCACCAGCATGGTGATTCTCAAAGAGCTATCAGCTGTGGAGTAGGCATGGTGTGTCCTTAAAAAGTCAGAGGAATCTGTGGCAGGCCTAAAAATCCTTGTGCATCTTCAGCAGATGAACAGTATCTGAAAGTCACATTCTTAAGAAGTGGAAAAAGTCTAGCAAATAGATGCATCTGGTCCTTCATTCAGTCAATCTATTGTTCAAGAAAGCCATTTTTAATTAAAGAAAATTATACAAGAACGTAACTGAAAATCAACAGGTCTTACTGTTGAATCCAAATTGGGTAAATTTTGGTTCAAATCGTCAGGAAGTCAGGAGAGAAGTACATCAGCAAGGATGTACAGCCATCTGATTAACAACAGCTTCATCTGTCAACGTGAAAATGATCTCAAACTTACTGCCAGTGCTGCAAAACTATACGCCTTTCCCATTTCTCTAGCAAAATATATAGAAATGAAGTGTGGTTCAAGAATTTTGCACAGCACTGTATAATATCTGGATGTCACATGTTGGAAAAATAAGACCTTTTCTTTTCCAATTGAGCTCTTCACAATAACTGTGGCTAAGTGATGCTTGTGCTGTTCCTTAAACACAGAAAGCTACCACAGCAAAGAATCTACATTACAAAAAACTTTTCTTAAAGGAGAGGGCTCAGCTCATAATTAGAGTATAGATTCACCTCAAATTTCAGCTTATTTCCTTCCTTAATCATATGCACAGTGCATTCCACTAAATCATGACTACATTACCCCAAGAGTCTTTTTCTGTCCCATAATTTATAACTAATATATCAGTCACTCTGCACATGTAACAGCTGTATAAAGGCTATAGTGACTGCAGTACTGAAGCAGATATTTTCACAGTAAACGCTGCTTCCTGCTTGGTGGTCTGCATGAATGCATCTTATAGGAATATTTTACAATGATTTGTGTCTTTATTCATGTAAGCATGATTACACCATGTGCATTTATTCTGGTGTCTGCTGCGGGTAGGAGGGTAGGAGGGTAGACGACATGATGAGTGAGACCGGCTGTTGAATCTCACACTGCATGTTTGAGTTTTATCTATTCTTTGTGTGGCTATTATACATGCAGCATTTTTCTGTGTTTTCTATCCTATAAATACTGATACATTAGTGGATGTTTATATTATACATTGTTCAAAATTCTAATAAAGTCTTCAAATGTGTAAGTCCTCCATGTGAGCTAAAAACTCAGGCGTTTCACTGTTTCAAACACTTTAGAGTTTATTTTTACTCTTGCATGTAACTGAGAACAGATATCACTAATGTGGTCATGCATCCACAGATGTGGGCACTGAAGTTCCACCCAATTCTCATTCAAACCTTTTGTTTGCAAGGGGCATCCAATCAGAAAAGCGATGAGTTAAAAGTAGAAAAAAGGCTTTTTTTTCTGATAATGGATACATTGAAGTGTCATATCAAGGCCCAGTGTAAGGTAAATAAGGATTATTGTGAACTGAAGCATGCAAAGTTCCTCTTCAAATCATCTAGTTTTCATTAACAGACTTTTCTACAGAAAAAAACATCTTTGGGAATAGAAATGTCCCACTTTAGAAAATGTAATTCATCCCTAGCTTTGAAAGAAGTGCTCTGTAAAGCTCAGTTTCTGGAGCACAAGTTTGTTCGTAGTCCTGTAGCTCGCGGCTAAATGCATGTCCGTACTCACCTTCATGTTCATTGGTTTACTAAACAGTCACAGTCACTGTTTCTGCCAACACCTCTGATGTCATATTGCATTTATCTAATTGAAAAGAGGAGTGTACAGACTTGAAGAAGATTTCTCAGCCAAAATAATCATTAACAGTTCTAAACTATGTATTTTCAGAGATGCTTGATTTAACGTCTGGTAATGTGTGGTAATGTCTGGCTACAGTTTCTTTCTCTTTTTTTTTTTGGGACGTGTTCACATACTGCACCTTTGTGTGTCAGAAATCTGTGTATTGCAAATTAAGTTAAAAAAGTGGTAGCAAGAGTGCTCCTATAGCACACCTATGGGTTGAGTAGGTGACCCATGTACCATAAGGCTATGCATGAACACCTGCTCCCAGTCTAAAAATAAATAAATGAATGAATACTAGTAGGAAATCTGTCTCAGTTTAGTTAGCCTAGAGTTTACACTAGGGCTGGGACAACGCGTCGGCGTAATCGATGCGTCGATGCCTCATCACTTTCAAAAAAACACATGGCGGCAGCGAGTAGCGGCAACATGTCGACTTAAACCACGCCCCCCGAACACGCAGTTCTACAGTATGGGGATATTTTAACCGAAAAGGAAGTGATTCAGTCGTTTGCCGGCTTTGTAAGGTGGAAATGGCCGATCATAAAACAACCGTAAGTTTTCAACTTTTTTGCTAACGCTGGTTTTTACCCTTTAATTCATCCAGACACCCCCCACGTAGACATACACTCAGAGATAAACACCCAACCTCCGTAAATGCAAAACTAATTTAAGCTGCTTAGCAGTAACATATATCATTAGATTAATCGATGCATCGAAAAATTAATCGCTAGATTCATCGATTAGGAAAATAATCGTTTTGCCCAGCCCTAATTGATA
>VURO01004658.1:7811-23183 GCA_015108175.1 Pelvicachromis taeniatus | reverse complement strand
TTTGTAGTATCGCTCACATGATGTCATGGTCCTGAGTCTGTGACTCAGTAGCCTGTGTTTTGAGTTTTGTTTCTCTAGTTGGTTTTCTGATTCATGTTCTCTCCTGCCTGTGTCCCCTCTGGTTTATGTTAAGCGTGTGCTCATGAGTCTGTCTTTACTTGTCTTTTGTGCTTCCTGTATTATTGTGAAAGTCTGTCTGTTGTCTGTGTGACACTTCCCCCCCCGTCTTGTCAGGTAACGAGAAGCAGGTGTGTCTCCAGCTGTTTGCGGTTTCCTCGTTACCTTGACTGTATTTATGTTCTGTGATCGTGTGTGAGTGTTGCTGGTTCGTCTGCTTATCATGGTGCTCGTCCTGCCGTGTCTTTCTGCTGCGTCTCTGCCCCTCACACCGTGTATCTTCCCATGCTACGTGTTTCAGGTTTGGTTATTAGTTATCCCCAGTTTAGGTTAGTTCTTAGTTCTGCCCTCGCTTTCCTTTGTATTTGCTGTTCCCTAAATAAACCTCTTCACCTGCACTTCCCGAGTGCCTGCCTTTTTGGGTCCACCTCTCTCCACACCACACGACTGGCTTCCGCAGCCGTGACACAAACAACCTTGGGGAAAAAATAGGAAGGTAAGCAACAACCTAGTAGTCAAAATATTCACTCATTAAGGTATAAATGAGTTTTGCTACCCATTTGGATAAAAATCAGGTAAAAATAAATAATATATTATTATGTTGGGTTAACCAAAATTGCTATATTGTTCCTAGGCAGACCTTTACCAGTACTTTTGAGACGCTGCCAGTAAGAAAACATACAATAAAACTCAATAAAAAAAGGTGCCAAACTTCTTTGTGTGAGCACATTTTATACAAATAGTGCTAGAATTACCCAAGTGTAAACATATACTGGATGAACTAGATGGTACGGGCTGTACAGAGACTGTATGTAAAGATGGCCGCATGTTGTTTACACTTTGTCCAAACAAAACGTCTTTGCATCATCAAATTATTTCATGATGAAGCCAGATTCCCGAGAAACGCCCCCTTCGCGCTGACCACCGAGCCACTTGCTGCTATTGTCTTATTGTTTCCTCCACAGGAAATACTCAAGACTTGAGCGTGAGTGCAGACGAGGGGATTGCATGCTTGCTTTGAAAAAAAACACCCTTCCAACAATGGCTGGCAGCGGGCCGAGTCTTTTGACCCTGTGGATCACTTCACATTATTGACCTTGCCTTTGTGCTACCTGACTTGACTCCAGCTGCTCATAATGTACAGTATATAAAGCGCAGACAACATACAAACAGTTCATGAGGCCAGTCTCCATCGGAGGCCCGGCCCGCTGTCAGAGCAGCGCCGGCCGTCTGGATGAGGCTGTGATCTCTGTCTGGGTTTACTTTAAGGCAGATCCTCATGGACTCTAATATCCTAAACATAGAAGAAATTCTCCAGCAGTGACCACACAATGAAACCTGAATGTTTATAGTCTAAAAAATGGCAGAAATTTACGTTATGCCTTGTTTGTTTTTTGTGCCGTGATTTCAAAGAGGCCATTCGAAGTTTTTCAGCTTTATAAGGATCCTTTTGATGGATTTATCAAAGCAGAGCAGCAGCTGGTCACAGCAGGTGATGGAGATAAACATGTTCTCGTTTCTAAATTAATAACTGGGCTATAAAAAGGAACAAATACTGACACAGCCGAGGATCACTGAAGTGGCAAATGGAATACAAACGCTGAAGTTTAAACGGCATTTTAGAAGGGGGGGAAAAAAATGGCAGGTTGAAACGCCACTTATGGTGAAGTGCAGGCTGTAATTGAAAGAAGAGTGGAAGCTCAGAAAATGAAAGGTGAAGTGCTGAAAAGAAATCAGAGGCAGTTTATTTAATCACTGTATGAACAAAAGCGTTGGCTCACACCTCTTAATCGAATTTGAGTCATTTCAGTCCCTTTGCCACACGTGTGTATAAAATAAAGCACCTGGCTATGCAATCTGATTGACAAGCATTTCTGAAAGGTCGTTCTCAAGAGTGCACTGGGCGCTCAAATAAATCAAATGTCTCCATTGCAGTCAGTTTGAGAAATGTCTGCTTGTCTAGACAACATAAAGGCACACAGCAGAGTCATCGAGATCATAAAGGTCACCGACGTTCTGCTGACTCAATAGCTGCAGAGCTCCAAACCTCCTCTGACATTAACATCAACACAAAAACTGTGTGCTGGGAGCTTCATTGTCAAGCAGCTCCTGTAGGTGTCATTTTCAGCTTATTGTGTTGGAATAACCAAAACGCAGAACATGTAGGCAGACGGAGTTAAAGATCAAAGGCCAAGGCAGTAAAGTCGACAGTTAAACAAAGTCCAAAAAGAGAGGGAGAGAGTGAAAAATGAAAACTAAACACAGGGAGGCTGGAAACGGGAACACAGAGAACATCTGCAGCACAGCAGCAAGCCTCTCAGGCTCAAATTAAGTTTTTGTTGCTAATGCACAACCAAGTCCTGCAGTGGTACTTCTGAGTAAAAAAAAAAAAAGCTCATAAAATATGTATGTGGGGTAATCAGGTTTTTAACTGTTGCAAATCAGCAACGTCTGCCTTGAGAGGGTTGTTGGACAACTAGGCAGTTCTGAATGAAATTCAGTCCACTATTGCTTTTCATGTGGTAAAAATGGTCTGAACTGAAAAGGATAGGTCAGTGTAAGTGAACCTTGACAAAGGGAGAATGAAGAAGTGAAAGACATGAAATGCAAATGACTATTGCTGGAAAGTCAGCGTGTTTAATTTGCCCAGAAATTGTCTGCTGTAAATGTATTTTTATAAAATTTTACTGAAACATTCTATATTTGGAACAAACATAAATTTATCTTGATGAATATTATGGATATGAATATCCATAATATTCTACATGTTAAGCTTCTGGGAAAATGTCTGTGAAGGTTCTCAGTCATCC
The DNA here is from genome assembly GCA_015108175.1 of Pelvicachromis taeniatus. NCBI lineage: Eukaryota > Metazoa > Chordata > Actinopteri > Cichliformes > Cichlidae > Pelvicachromis > Pelvicachromis taeniatus. The sequence continues at coordinate 20,256 of VURO01004658.1, read as the reverse complement.
AGGTCATTGTGGCCTATGGAGCTTAGGAAAGCAAAGCGTCTGGACTACTGGGAAACTTTAGCGCTGTAAAGTTTCCCACAGCGCTAAAGGAACAGGGTGCAAAAGTCAGGATCCACATCTCATTTCTTTATATTTTCCTAGTTAAATGGAAAACAGGCAGGTAATATTTTATTGAAATATGTGCAAACATCCATCAGAATACATTATTTAGTTTATGAAAATTTGCTAATAAAAACATAAACAAAAAAAATACTGGTTTAACTTAGAACAGTGACACAATATGAACACAGTACAAAATGTTTTATCGTTTTATAATTTGTTAGTTGAACTGATTCACTCCTCTTGCATCCAGCAGGCCGAACTTTTCTGAAAAGTGAAATATTGAGTTATCTCACCCTTTTACAGTTTTGCCAAATTGTCTGCCGTTGTTTGTTTTAGTCCTGTTCTTCTTTCATCAATAATAATAAATTGGATATGCATATCTTTTAAGGAGAAATCAGGTCAGGATTTTTATGCACTAGGTTATTGCAAAACCTAGTGCATAAAAAAATTCTTCTATCAAAGAAAAAGAAGAGATAATAGTGTTTACCCCACGTTTCCTTGGAGTAGCAGTTACTAAAGACACGTTGAACCTTTCACAGTCTATGAATGTTAATGACATTAAATTATAGCACACTATAACACACCTAACACTTACTTCAGCTAACTCATGAGCTCATTCAGTGATTAAACTGCAACAAACTTTCCTTTCACTATACTATATTATAATAAAACAAACTGAACAAAAGATTTGAAATAACGCTTTGTGAGTTTTCAAGCAGTGTAGCTTGAATTCAAGTCTATGACTGCAAGAGTTTGGTTCTCAGCAATATGAACTAGAGGGGACCCTGGCTTTTTTGATATACTGGAAATGATATAAAAATATTCAACAAGACATTACTATTTTGTGCTTTCACTTTAAAATGTCATAGTTTCTTTTGTGGGGAGGCTCAGTAGGTAGAGTGGTCGCCCCTTGATCGGTAGGTCGACGGTTCGAATCCACCCAACGGCTACCCTGAGATACCCTTGAGCACGGTACCGTATCCTACACACTGCTCCCCGGGCGATTGTTAGCTGCCCACTGCTTCACTGAGTGAATGGGTTAAATGCAGAGAGCAGATTTCGTTGCCTTGTGCTCGTGACATGTGCAATGATTATAGAGTTGAATTCTATTTATGTGTTATTTCATGAGGACGTTTTAGTCACTTGCTGAGAAAATTCATGGACGTGGTGCCATGGAGGTAGGTTATATGTTTGATTAATTTAGCTCAGTCCTTCTGTCTCATCAGCTAGTCTTAATTACAGCATTAGTTAAGTATGCAACAGTGAATTATGACCTTCGCTTACAGTCTGTCGCTGCTTTTTGTGACCATGTTTTTGTTTTAAAATCATAAACTTTTGCTGTGGAGGTGGGAGACATTAAATGCAATCAATTAAAAATATGATTTCAGAGGAAAGGTCTTTGTAGGTTGTAGTTCACCATTTGCCATTAGCTCACTCAGAGCGGACTCTGTCGGATGTGGTATCAACATTATTTTCAGTTGCTAGTTGTAGCTGTTGTAAGTTGTCTTCTCTCTTTACCGTATTAATAATATGGCTGTGAAGAAGTTGCTCTCATGACTCTTCCAGTGACAGTCAGTCTGCTGAAATCACATTTTCTGTTTGATTCAACTTGCTTGGAAACTCAGCCAAGTAGGTACTAAAAAGGTGCCTGGGTCCCAGGTACTAACACTTACTACAAAATGTAGATTGTAGGTGCTAATCGAAAAGTGCCATTTGAGACTCCACAGAGGAGCTCAAAGAACAGGTAAATTCTGAAAAAGTGCAATTTTCTGTATGTATGTATATACAATTTTACAAATAGTAGAATATTTTCTAAGCTTGGCTTTAATATAGAGTGCTTGTTAAGTCTGGTCATGCTTTCTGGTATATCTAAACTTTGGCAAGTGTTGTCCCTTAAATGTTTAACATGGAAGCATTTACTATGTCTTAGTGCTCAGTAATCCAGGAAAGGAAATCCAAGAAACTTGAGTCTGTTTATGTGGATAAAGCATTTTCAGTGGGAGAAATGTTTCATCAGTCATCCAAGTGACTTCTTTAGTATCAGCTGACAGCAGGTTTCCACAGTTTCCCCAACATTATAAAAGGTACAGTTGCATAATGGCCGAAACTGGCAGCGGTGACTGACAATGGGTGTGAGTTCAGTTTTATGATCATTAATATGCAACTTGTCATGGCCATTGATCAATGGCCACAAGCACCATTCAGAGAGTTGAGGAATAGCTGCAATCACAGAATTGTAAGGACCAGGGATGCAGAATAACATCACATCAAAGAGGTCCAAAATAAATATCAGCTGGGCATTTGTCAAATGTTGGAAGGTGTATTAAAAAAAGCTCTAAGCAGTCCACAACAGAAGGAGGACAAAAGTCCCCCCCCCTCCCCCTTTTTTTTTTTCTCAAAAGACTGTGGACGCCAAAATACACTATACCAAAAACTGGTCCATACCAAGAATTGGGTCTGACTGCCCCATACAGAGTAATATAGCGTGTGCAGTTAAGTGTCCAGAGAATTCTAGTGAATTATACATGAGGGAAACCAAAGAATCACTGGCACAACACAGAAGAGCTACGTCATCAGGCCAGGACTCTACGGCCGATTTACACCTACAGGCCAGGGAACCTGGGATGTAGACAGCTCAGTTAATCAGGGTTAAAGTGCGCTGATAATCTTCGATACCTAAATGCTGGGTTTTTCACATGTGTGTGTGAGTGGGTGGGTGCCTCTGTGATACTATGGCACATCTGAATAATTAGTCTGCTGAAAGATTCATAGGTTGAATTTGCTCCAGTCTGGAGCCACTTTTGTCCTTTTCTTTCTGACTGGTTCAAGGACTTCTGTGGAGCGGTACCCCTCAGGAATGAAGACTCACACAATACCAACAAGTTATTTTTTATTAAGTTAATACAGCGTTAACATTACCATGAAATCCATTTGATGAGATGAACCAAGATACTCAACTTCTGAAAATTTAACAAGAAAAGAAAAAAACTAAAAACAAACTAAAGCAATACATTTTAAAAAATTACCAGGATGAAAAAAATAAGGAGAAATAAAATAAGTCATAAATAAATATTCCTAAATTTACATATGTACATGGGTGGCGGTGTGGAGTATGGCGCATTAAAAAACAAAAAGCAATGGGATAAGGAGGAGTACCAGACAGGTTAAATAAACATGATATGAACATGATATTGCAGCAAAGACTCAGACCATGTCTAAGACGACATCTTCAGACTGGAAGATAACAAGAACAGCCATAAAGAGTGCATTTTGGTTGTCCAGGTGTTGCAGTTGAGGAGTCTTAATGGCCTGATAATAAAAACTGTTCTTCAATCTAGTAGTCAATGCAGTATGACCGTAACAAGAATAGCTGGTGTGCTGGATGGATATGCTGTGAGCCTTGTGCAGGCACTACTTGAGGTAGATGTCCTTAATGGCAGTAACGATCTTGTCACTGGTGTTTTCTGCCACCTCTGCCACTCTCTGTAATGATCTCCAGTTGTTGGCAGAGCAGCTCCTATGCCAAACTGTCATGCAGTCCATCACCAGGTTCTCGATTGTGATCCTATAGAAGTTAGAGGAGATGTTAGAGTTCATGAAAAACTTCCTAAGGTCCCTAAAGTATAACCACTGACAAGTCATTCTGACCACAGTGTCTTTGTGAAGGGTCCAGGAGAAATCCTCTATAAAGTAAAGTGAAACTACTGACACTATGAACCTTAACACCACTGATGTGGATAGGCTAGTGTTCTTTTCTTTGTTGATTTCTATAGTCCACTATCATTTCCTTTGTTTTGCTGATGTTGAGAGAGAGGTTGTCCTGACACCAGATATTTAGTGTCGTTCTCTCTGTAGGCCGTCTCATTGTCTGTGATAAACCCCATGATGGTCATATCATCTGCAAACTTGATGATAACGTCGGAGCTGTGCTTAGCAACTTGCATTCCTTGTTCATGAGTGAACAAGGAATGCAAGAGGGGAATAAACACACAGGGTTGTGGTGTTCCTGTGTTATGAGAGAGGAGGAACTCTCACTTTCTGGGTCCTATTTGTGAGGAAATTGAAAATCCTGGTGGACATCTCAAACACAAGGTCAGGGAGTTTGAAGACAAGGTTCAAAAGGGTGATGGTGCTGAATGTTGAGCTGTAATCAGAAAAGAGCATTCTCTCATATGTGTTCATGTTCTCTAAATGGGTTAGGGCAGTGTGTGTTGCCAAGTGATGACATCATTCACGGCTCTGTTACTTTTGTAGGAAATTTAAAGAGAGTCCAGTGCATTAGGGAGGGAGTCTTGATGCATGCGCAATCATGCAGGTAAGTAAATCCCAAAAGGTTGATTCTGTTGATCTGGACGTAGCACTTTCAGTGGTTTCTCACACTGAAAATGTTACGTCCAGATCAACAGAATCAACCTTTTGGGATTAGGGAGGGAGGAACAGATGTATCTTTTGATCAGCACTTCATGATCTTCACTGGTTTCATCATTCCTGGAGACAGGAATAATGGTGGACACACTAAAAAATGTGGGAACCATAGATTACTTCAGAGAGCGGTTGAAGATCTTGGTGAACACCTCTGCCAGCTGGTCAGAACTTGCTCTCAGAACATGACTATGATTATGATTTTATAGTCAACTTCACTTTGTCCTTGTAGTCCCCCTTGGCCTTTATGATGGACTTCTGGAGGTTGTTTTTGGCTGCTTTGTAAGCATTCAAGTTCCCCAAGTTAAAGGTAAAGGTCCGTGTGTTAAACTAAGCATGCAAAGCTCTTTTCTTCCACGGTTTCTGGTTTGGGTATGTGCAGACACTGGTTTTAGGAACAGTTTCGCCAGTGCTCTTGATTATATAACTAATGACAGTGTCAGTAGATTCACTGATTTCTACATCTCCTGTTTCCTCAAACATCTGTCAATCAGTTGTCTTAAAGCAGTACTGTAAGACCCCCTCAGCGCCACAGTCCCATTTATAAATGTTGCTGGAAACCTGTTTTTCTCCTTTAAGTCTCTGTACGCAGGCAAGATGTGTTGAACAATGATCTGCTTTCCCAAAAGTAGGGTGGGGGAGGGTTTTTTTTTTTTTTTACAGGCTAACAGCTCCATGAAAGTACTGACAACTCGACCAGGCAGCACTTCTTCAGAGAGATGAATGAGGTTAGAGACACTACAAGGAGTTCAGGTGAAAGGAGATAAACTGGGAAGAGAACCATAATCTGCAAAAACAAAGTGTTGAACTTCTCAAATTTCACAGTCAGACTTGAATTTTGTACTTTAAAGAAAAAAATACACCAAATAATATTTCATAAATTAGATATCAGAGGACAAATTTACTCAAATCCTTCTGACTGTTTAATAATCACTGCTGTATGTGGGAGAGGCATGTTCTACTACTCCTATTCTGAAAATGCCATCTTTGTTTTAGCACACAACTGCAGAAACAGATGGCCTGTCAGTAAAAGGGATTATTTGCATTGTATGGTGGCTTGACATGCATTCACTGACTGAAACTGTATTTACATAACAAATTGTGTCATGTGTGTCAGCTACTGTCAGCTTTTTCTTTTTTGCATTACAGATGTTATCAAAGATTTCTTGCCAGTCGTTCATCATAATTTATGCTTTCAGTAACTTTTTTGTTTAGATGCGTTGTTATCTATTTAGTTATCATTTTATCACAATGTAATGCAAGGGCCATGGTCAAGCTTTAATACATTTTATACAATTATTTAAAAGTAATGGATGAGTTCCTTCATTATTTTGTCATGTCAAAGGTTTGTCTTTGGCTTAAGAAATAATTAATTTGGATTATATATCTGAAATCTGAGCAAAATCAGAACAAAAGCTTCCACGTGTTCAGTATTCAGGATTTGAAGTTAAAATTTAAATTAAAAAAGTAAAGTCAAAAATCGTGAGAGTCAAGATAAAGACAGAGAGAAGTTTAGAATTAACAACAAAGTGCTGATGTGGATGACCACAAGGCACGAGCAGTTTAACCCAGCTAAAAATGCCCCATCATCTCTGTGGCAAACATATGTATACGCTGCAATTTCTATATCAGCTGAAAGTGGGCGCCGGGTTTCGTCAAGCAGCTTGGATTTCAAGATGCTGAGTAATATAAATTGCAATTTATCACCTTTTTTCAACTGCACATTATATCCTCAAAGTTAAACTTTGTCATTATCCATTTTATCTAGTAAAATAAAGTTGTCTAACTTTAGCTATTTTAGGTAAAAACATTAGATTGTTAGACATATCAACATTATCATTAAAACTTGCCATAAATGCTGTCATATGACAGAGTCAGGATACTATTAGTCTATATCAATCTGTGATTGAATGGAATCAAGTTGGCAGCAACTAACTGTAATAAATTATCGAAAACCACATACACCGACCAGGCATAAGATTATGATCACGGCAGGTGAACACTGATTATCTCTTCATCATGTCCATGTTAGTGATTAGACTAAGTGGACACTTTGTCCTCAAAGTTTATGTGTTAGAAGCAGGAAAAATGGGCAAGCATAAGGATTTGACCTAGTTTGACAAGGGTCAAATTGTGATGGCTAGACGGCTGGGTCAGACCATTTCCACAATTGCATCCCTTGTACCTTGTAAGGTGTTCTTAGTCTGCAGTGGTCAGAAAAACTCGTTCAAGGCAGAAACAGTGGTGAAGCAGAGACGGGGCAATGGGCAGCCAAGGCTCACTGATGCGTGTACAGAGCAAAGGTGGGCATGTGTGTTCTGATCCAACAGAACAGCTACTATAACTCGAATTTCCAGAAGTAGTAGTAGTAGAAGTAATGCTGGTTCTGATAGCAATTTGTCAAATACACAGTGCACCACAGTTTGTTGTGTATGAAGCTGCATAGCCACAGTCCAGACAGAGTGCCTATCGTTGACCCTTATCCACTGCTGAAAGGCCCAACAATATGAACGCGAGCATCAGAACTGAACCATGGAGAAATGGAAGGTGGCCTGGTCTGATGAAACATGTTTTCTTTTACATTATGTGAATGGTCGTGTGCGTGTGTCACTTATCTGGGGAACACCTGGCACCAAGATGTAGTATAGAAGAAGCGTAATGGTTTGGGCAGTGTTCTGTTTGGAAGCAGTTAGGGGTTAGCCATCCATGCGGATGTTACTTTGACATGCTTTGACATGCACCCCCCCCCCCCCCCCCCCCCCAACAACCCTCTCCCACCCCCCCCCCCCCCCCCCCATCTAACAACTGTTGCACACCTTTCATGGCAACGCTATTCCCCGATAGCTGTGGATAAGGACAATGTGCTCTGCCATAAAGCAAAAACGGTTCAAGAATGTTTGGACGAGCGCAATGCCGAGTTTGAGGCGTTGACTTGGCCTCCAAATGTCCCAGATCTCAATCCAACTGAGCATGTGTGGGATGTGCTGGAGAAAAAATTCCAACCCATGGAGGTCCCCACCTCACACTTACAGGACTTAAAGGATCTGTTGCTAACATCTTGGTACTAGATACCATAGCACATCTTCAGGGATGTATTGGAGCCCATGTCCCAGCAGGTCAGGGCTCATACTGTTGGAAGGCCTGTTTATTTTCCCTTAAATGGTTCCACATTTCTAAGGGAAATGCATTTGAGCAGCAGCATTCAGTATGCGAGTTGGAAACCTTGCCAATTCTTCTCGGCCAAACAGCTTGCTTTATTGACTCTTGTTTGGTGTTGTTTATTGAACTGGATGATTGAAGTCTGTGAAGTCTGAAGAAACAAGACATACTGGCAATTAAACAATTTATTCATTTAACAACATTTCAGTATCATTTGGAAGACTGAGTGAGGAAACATTTGTGGTGTCATTGGACACACACTTCAAAGCCTGTTTCTAACAGGTGCTGACAAACAAGAGTCAATAGCAGAATAGGCTGTTTGGAAGAGAAGAAAGTTTTTCATAGACTTAACACGCATACTCAACTCTGCTGCTCAACCCACAAATACAATTTCCTTACAAATATGGGAAATAAACAGGCTTCCCAGTAGTATAAGATTTATTGCCAAGAAGCATTGTTATATCAAAGAATAGACCAAACACACCTTTCCTTACCTTTTGTGCTAGGTTTATTACATTTGAAGTCAGCAACTTCCTGTTCCATAGGAATAAAACCAGAGTACAACCATTTGGCGGTGAGCCGAGTCCCATAAAGTTGTATTCAATGGCTAAAATTGAATCAGACCGCAACAGTTAACATGTTGTCAATCTGCATTTATAAACAAGAGAGTAATTATTGGCAAACCTTGAACAATCATTTCAATCAATCCATGTCAGACTGTAAAAAGGTTGCCTCCTATCAAGTGACCTGTACAATTGTGTTGCAATAAGAAGTGGTTGTGAGTGTGCAACACACTCAAGCAGTGGAAAAGCATTTAGTTACAAGTTACAATAAGTAGCAGAATGTGAAAAATTAAATACACCTTTGTCAAGCTAAATAGGTTGAATGGTTTTTCAGTGGATCCAATATAATAATGTCACTTTACTCAGCTAACATCATGTCAGCATTGTGGTGCATAAGATGAGATGATGATTTGTCGTGCTCTTGTACAGCTTCTGAAAATTTTAAGGACACATTGCACACAGACTTCAGCTAATATCTCTAGAAATATCACGTGCCTGTCAAGCTTTTATTTTTGGCATTTTGGTAGATTTAACTAAAGAAATGCAAAGTAGCTTAAAACTTCCCCAAAAAAAAGTGTTAGGTACAAGGACTGGACTAATTTTATTGAAACTTGAGCAATAACCCTCAGAAAGTCTGGGGAAGTATTAAATGTAAGCAGCGAAGAAAATCTTAAAAAAAATAAATAAATAAACAAAAACCTCAACACTGTACTGAAGTGGAGTTGATGAGGCTGGACAATAAAAAGACAGTTGAATGGTTTTAACCTTTATTTACCAGACATAATGCTTTGTGCAGCCTTTTTTTGTTTTAGTACATCTTTAAAACAGAGACCAGTACAAACTCAATTGTTTGACAAAAGAAAGTGAAAATTAAAATCTTTACATCAGTTATCAAAAAAACAAAAAACAGAAACACAAAGCAAAGAGATGAATTTGATTCCACCCATGAACTGTGTAAAGAGGATGGGAGGGGTAAAGAAGGACCACACTGGCCATAACTCAATGTTAAATCTGCAAGACAAATATTGAGAAATGTTTGAATATTGAATATTTAAAAAACATTAATTGCGTACAGAAGTTGGATTTTTGTGCTAGTGAGAAAGAATCTGAGCACAAATGACAAGAAAAAAAGCAAATTCCCAAACTTGTTCACTTCCTTTTAGGCTACATTTACATGTACACAGGTATTTTGGTAAGTGTGACTTTTTCTATGCATTTCTGCCTTTTGAATGTATGAAAACAGACTCTGAAAAACTCCTCCCATGATAAAGATTTTCAAAAGCTCAGGTTCTCCCTTTATGTGGCGAACAAGAAGAGATATTGTCAAAGATGTGTGTCTACATGATCTTTTTTGACATTGGGACTGTTCGCTATGTTGGCTGTTGATTTCTTCTCGGTTCAACTGTTTTTGAGTAGGAGTGGTTCCTGGATTCAACTCACTTCTATATGAGGTGCTCTTTGGAAGGAATACAAAAATATTGTCAATAAATACATAAACATAAATATCAAAAAACTCCAAGGCACTCCTTTTTAAATTAAAATGCTTTTATTTTCACAACAAGGTCATGTAAAATCTACAACGTGTTTCAGTGCACAGGCCATAAACAAACAATATTTTCTCATGGTATTCCACCAATAGGAGCTGCCAACATTTTTTATTGTGTTCCACCAATAGCAAGTTTACACCTAAGCCTGAGTGAAATAGTCCACCAGTGAAGCTCAGCTAACAGGAAAAGCCTTCAGAACTGGATGAAAGAGCATAAAGAAAATGTCAACATCAAATTCAAACATTCATCCAAATTCAATTAAAATCAGACAAGAAGAAGACCACAAGAATGATTTATCAGAAGAATACAAAGTTACTCGTGGTATCACATATGACATTTCTTTATGCGTCTCTTTCACCTACCGGATTGTGACACATACAGGAAGGTCTTCAGAAACTAACGGTGGTTCAGGGAATATCTGGCTCATTACATCATCACTCACCTTCAATAATACTCTTATTCCTATAAAGAAGTTGCCCCCCCCCCATCCACCCACCCACGTTTCCGAGCACTACTGTGTAGTAACGGTCACCTGTCCAAGGCTCTAGTGTATGATTTCTGCCAGGTAGTGTTTTTATATTCGTGTTCCTGAAAATATGACACCATTTCCTCAGATTTTATTTCAGACCCCTTTTACTGGTCAGCATCGTCTGACTCATGGGAATTTACCAAAAGGGATATTTTTTGAAGCCACTTCAAATGAAAGCTGTCGGCATGTACTATAGTAACTCTTTGTCCCTTTGTGATCTTTAATTATTTTGCGACCTAAGAAATATATTCTTACTTTGCTACACTCCTAAGACAGCTTATATTGTAATTGAGGTTATTTAAAAGATGTGAGAAGTTTGCAGGCCAAACAAAACAAATATCACCACTGGTATTCCCACTGAACAATAGGTTTAAAAGAAGAAGAAAAAAAGGAAGGAAAAAAAACAAAACAAAAAAAAACAGAACATTCACTGGTGGAATATTCCACTCACCCTTAGGTGGAAGCTTGCTACTGGTGTAACACCAAATGTGGACAGCCCCTATTGGTGGCATACCACTAGAAACGATTCTGTGTTCAAGGACTTTTTTTAATTCTCGGATGAAGGCATGTGTGCCAAAACACCTTGGTGTTTTTCCATACAAATAAAGGCTGGAATAGTATTTTTAAAAAGGGAATGATTTATTTCTTCTCAGTTATCAGCACTTGTTGCTTTAGCATGCTCTTGTCAGTGTTTTAGGTCAGTGTGTGGTTGGGGGTTTTTTGGGTTTTGTTTTGTTTTTTTGTTTTTTTGTTTTTTTTGGGGGGGGGGGGGGGGTGTCAAGTCAAAATGTACTTGGGGAAAAAAAGTGTTCATCTGGACACACAAGCTTAATTAATGTCACTAGTGACACCTGTGTTCACCTAGCTCATATCAAATCAGCTGCTCTCAAATAGGTCCATTACAAACAAAAAGAATAAGCTTGAGAGATTACTGGTTCAACAATGCTTCTTTACATGTTACAGGTCAGCAAGGGGACATTGAGTCATGCTTTTGTTGTCTTCAAGCTTAAAAAAAAAAAAAGGAAAAAAAAGTACATGACATTTTAGTGTAATCTATCATGCCAAGAACAAGGGACATTTTATTCTGTGGTTTTAAACTATTACACTGCCCCATATGCCCTACACAGAGATGGCAGTCAAGTAAAACCAAAATACATCCGCCTCCCTAGTAGAGGTCCAATCAACTAAATTAAGCCGCTAGCCCCGCTAGACATTTCCTGTACCTCTAGCTTGTTTTGGGACTCAGCTAATGCTACCATTTTATGCAATGCATTTTAAGAGGCTGAAAGATTCCTCACACAAGTGAAAAGAAAGATTGTAATCACAAAAAAGCAAAAGGATATTGGACGCTTTGAGAGCAGTTTCTTTAAAAAAAAAAAAAAAAAAAAACCCTATCACTCAGTGTGTGGTGCTTTGTCTTGACAATGGAGACTGAAAGACGGCATCAAAGCATGTAGGTACAGTAAATATACAAGAAAGGGATTTTGAATTGAAAAGGTTGGGGGATAGCGAGGCAGGTCTGAATGAATTTCAGAACTTAGAAATTACATAAATTCATCTTGTATAGCCATTACATGAAAGTCCATTATATGCTATATAAAGCATTTAATGCATTTGCTACCAAATGTTTTTCAATGAAAGACATGTTTTTTTGGCGACATGTCCAACAACAAAATATTTAAGAGTATTTAACCTTTACTGCCAATAATTTTAATTAACATAGTGTGCTGGACAGTGCAGTCTCTCTTTACTTTCATACTTAAAACTTTTGGACACATCTTCAAAACGGCAAAAAGACAATACAATGTCAACAGTTGTCAACAGATTGATAAAAAGACACTATAGTTATTAAAAAAACAAAAACAAAAACAAACATTGTCCCACCTTTTCTATTCATCCAAGCAAAGAGATGAACATGACCACACCCATGAACTGCGTGAAGAGGATGAGTGGAGTGAAGAAGGACCACACTGGCCATAATGCAATGTTAAAGCTGCAAGACAAATATTGAGAAATGTTTGAGTATTGATCATTTGTAAAATATTAGCTGAATACAGATGCTCCCTGTTAAAAAAAAAAAAAAAAAAAAAAAATAAAAGAAAAAGAACAAAAACAAATAAACA
>VURO01004657.1:85554-97958 GCA_015108175.1 Pelvicachromis taeniatus | reverse complement strand
TCAGCACACCCAACAAAGGCAAAAAAAAAAAAAAAAAGTGGCATAAACAAACTCATAAACAAACACACATGGGGAAAAAAACGGCTTTCTGAAAGAAGAACCTATTTTGAGAGATTTATTTTACTGGCACGTGTACGGCAGATTTTATGGAGCCATGCATCAAAAGATGTTTCTAGTTTGTTTTTTTTCCTTTCCACTTGAAATCTATAAATTCAAAATACTGTCAGCTAAATGTTTGTTGCTCCTTTGTCAAGGTAGGCACAGAATCCCTTTGTGCAAAACATTGCAAGACATGTAAGAGTTTTCTGTGCATAACAAAAGAAAACACCACAGAAAAACAAGTCATTCTAATCATTAACCCAACAAGTCAGAAAAGGATAGTGTGTGTATACTCCAATAACTGAGAAACTGAGAGAGTCTGGTGTTGTAGGATGCTCTTAATGTTTTACAATGAGACTGTTGAGCTCTACATTACACAACATAAAATAAGTTATTTTATTTTTATATGATTATGTTACCTTTGTGGACATATTCACAACTGCAAGTATGAGAAGAATTAACTATTTGTGGTCTGGACAGGCAACAGTATAGGTGTGTATTATAGACAGTATAGCAGGTGGGGCTACACTTTCTTTTTCCTCTAATGCTCAATAATAAGCTGAGTGCTGTTGGGTGTGTGGGCTACCTGGGTCATTATGCTGCAGATCAGCAGAGGATGAAAAGAGTTGGCATGTGGCTATGATGGCAGTTGGATGCATCTCAAACAATGGGAAAAGTAGCAGTACGGTTGCTGTATGTTTTGATGGTGGAGGTGTGACCACCTGCAAATTATTATCAGCTTTGCATAGCTGACACAGTACATTGCTTCTACTGTGTTAATAGTGGTATTAAAACTGTGAGTGAGAGATCTCCTGAGTGGATGACATCTGTACGGTGAGATAATTGAGGTGGGATTAAATCAGAAGTCAAATTGAATACAAACTCCAAAGCAGATTTTTTTTTAGAATAAGCAGATATTTGAATATGAAACCGGAAAAATCAAGACCGAGCAGAAAAATTAGCCTCTCTCTTCAAAAGAAGGCACAATATGTGTAAATAAGCTTCAGTCTATAATATAAAAATTTGTAGCAAGGTGTGTGTTTATCACAGCTGGAACCAATTCCTGTCATTTCAGCCTTGCTGTTATCTACAGAGGAATTTGAATGTGCTCTGCCAGATGAAATAATGATCAGCCTGTGATATTTTAAACTTCCTTATTTTAGAGGGTGACAAACAGGATCCCGCGAAGATTTATAAGTGAGAGAGTTTTAAGCTAAGCGTAAATAGCACTTTTCCAAAATAAAGTCATCTCTGTCAGATGAATAAGTGAGGGGGATTTCTAATTTCAGCATTAATAGCATCAAAATACACAGCCTGAAATGCAGAGAGGGCTAAAGAAGCCAGTTCACGCTAGTGACTGATACTCACACAAGTGTACACACACATGCCAGATAATCAAGCACACATATACTGAGATGTTGGCAATGTAGGTTTTTTTGTAAGTTGAATTTGTGAGTAATGAACATCCCGCAATGTGTCAAGTATTTACATCCTGCTTATACTGATGACATGATCTGATGTGGAAAAAAATAGAAAGCTAGGAGAAACATGAGATGATATATATATTAAAAAACACTCTATAAACCAGAGATCCACTGAAGACAGTCTCATAATTCCTTCTTTAATTTCCATCGACTTAACTGAAGAAGCCAGATGATGACTTGTGGTAAGATAGTGCTATTCACCTGGATTGGTACTTATAATTTATGATTACTTCTTTTTGTGTGTGTGTGTGTGTGTCTGAGTATGAAACAAACAAGATAAAACACGTTAAATTTTGAGCTTTAGAGTTTAACTTCTAATCTTTGGTGAGCACCAGAATACTTCCTGCTGTCTTAAGTCCTTAGCCTAGCTGATCTAATCACCTATTGGCTGTAGCCTCATAATTAGCATTCATGCAAATTAGAAGCACATTTCCCCCCAAATTCTGATCATTTTCAGAGACATTTTGGAGGTGATTTTTAATCTCAGTGTAACGTTTTTGGAGAATCTGCTACTTTTCTAACAACCCAAAATGTAGTCAATATTTTTAAAAGATGCTCCATAATTTTGTTTTTTACTGCTGCTTTTTTTTACTGCACTTAAGATTACACTGGGAGTCTCCCATCTTGCATGCCGCAGCAGGTAATCATACTGGCTTGACCTCCCTTTATATTCTCTGTTCTCTTAAATAGCAGTAAGATAAAATGGACTAAGAGCTGATATCCATCAGGGAATGGGACCCACAGTGACTTTACTAGACACTGTGGGATCATTAGGGCCTTTAGACTTGATGGGATATTGTGTTTTTATGAGCTCTGTGCAGTAATCCATTAATAGGTCTGACACACCATTAGGCTTTATTGATGTCCAATGCGTGGGCTCACATGAAAACACCATTATTTGTCATGATCAAAGTTTAACGCTGACACACAGTGATTTAATGGCGCTACAGGCTGCTGAGACCCCTGTCTTTAACCTTCAAGGGCATCCAGGTTGATGAGACATACAAGTTGCACCAGTGTGCTCATATCTACCAGCTGCTGCCATGGATTATTTAACTTTATATGCAACACTTTTTTGGTTTCCTCAAGTGTAGCACTGAAAGTAAATTAGAAATTGTATTCGACAACAGCAAAAACGCGTCTGTTTCAGTGACCAGAGTTACAATGTAGTTCCTCCTGCTGAAGTATTTTCCCTACATTACAGAAGAAATAATTCTCTTCAGGTTTCTCATTGCGGAGGGCCTCATTTATTAAAATGAGCGTACATCTCTTATTTGTTTAGGGTTTTTTTGTAATGCTGAGTTAATGCATTTTTTACAACTGTGCAGTATTCTTGCAGAAAAACTTGCGTGTGCAGACTTTCCTCACTGCCCTCTAGGGAAATCGAATATGTATTTGCGTTCTCTTAGGATTTTGAAAGGGTGTTGCAACATTAATAATTTCTTAAAACATAAAAGAAGAATTGTGGCTGTTTTTGGTGTGTCCTAAGTACTTTTGCCAGATAAGCATTTGGGTGAGTTCAGAAGTGGGTTCGCTGGAAGAGGTTGAAGAAAGGTAATGTATTTGTAGTGATGATATCGTGATGGGTAACTCAGCCAAGTAAGAAACGCAACAGACAATAATTCTACACACTTTTGATTACTACTGAAATAAAACTCATCTGTGACAACTTATAATATTCAACATGACTATTGGTAAACGTCACCTAAGTGGTTAGGGTCCTTAGGTTAGGTAAAAAACAACCCAAAAGGTGGAAATTAGTTGTTATCCTGGCAGTCTAGGCTCGGGGTCAGCTTCAGTCTTTATATCTCAGCCCTGTGATTGGCTGTTCTAACTACTCAACAGATTCTACTCAGTTTACAAAATCAGAGGCAAAGGAGATTCACCCCGTTGCTAACTGTTTGTTCCCCAAAGCCTTTATGTGTGTAGTCTATGAACACATTTATAACAACACAAATCATGTATATGAAGTGGATGTGGATTAAGGGACAGATGTTACAAATCTTTAAAAGGAACGGATTAACTGCTGCTAATTATTATTGTTGTTTTGAATACAGAATATTTATTGAAAAGCTTTGAGTAAGCTTTGTTTACTTTTGATAAACCACTAACTCGAATTCAAAGGCCAAACAGAACAGAGTACATACAAAGTTGCGGACACAGTAGCGATCATAGATATTTTTTTGAAAGGCCACGCTTGCTGGATGTCATCATCTGAACTGTTTCATGGCAAAATTATGGTGATGATTTCTTTTTTTTTTTTAAGTGCAGTGAGCTTATTTTCTTGGGTTGACAGATCAGGTGACTCTTGTCCTCTACCTGCTACATTTTATTTGATTTTGGGTCTGTGTTCAAATATTTTTCTTTTGTTAGGCTTCTTTTTTTTGTTTGTTTTTAACTCAAGCAATAAATCTATAGCAGTGTTGTGTTGTGTTGTGTTTTGTTTTGTTTTTTTGTTGTTGTTTTTTTTTACTAAACCATTGTTCCTAACCAAGACGTTCCTTGGACATTATTTTCAATTTTTTTCTTTTCTTTTTTTCACTTTACTGGTGCAGACTCTGTTACAACTCTTTCTCCATTATATCTCAAACGTTTCCCCTTATATAAAAAATTGGGACCACGGTTTGTCAGTTTTGTTAGATGATTATGATACAAAATAGGTCGGTGTGCATGTATCTCTAATCTGACTGTAATTTTGTATGTGATTTTCTTTTTTTGAGCATTTCTGTGCAAATGTTAATGAATGAGGCCCAATAAGATGAGGAGAATTTTACTGTCAATACAGCATGCACTATTTAATGCTTCCCCAAGTTAACAGCAATAATCAATGAACCGTTATCTATTTGTAACACCAACATGAATCACCAATTAATTTTCTCTAACCCTGGGCAATTTTATTCTACTCTTTTCATGACCTCCCAGGATTTTGGGAGGCACGGTCGAATGAAAGATGAGCCTAAAACTTTAAGAAATCTGTTGCAGGTATCTTATAAAGTGAGATACCCACTAACCACTACTCAGCTCTTTTCTGTAGAGGAGAGATGTAGTTAGCAGCTTTTCCACATCCCTGTAGCACCTGGCAGCAACCTGTCGGTCTGCTCTCTCTGAGCAGCAGCCCGTGCACAAGAATCGATCAGCTTTCCATCTCCATAGGCTCAATCTCTGTTCCTCATTGTTGCTGTTTACAGTTTTTTTTCTGGAAGCAGCTGCAAAGAATCCCCATGCAGTTGGAATAAGCGCAAATATGTGTCAGCCCATATTTAAATTACCAGTCAAATCAAAAAAGGGTGACAGCTCATACCAAGCACGTGATCGTACTTATAATTACCATATAATAACGCAGTAATATAGCTCTGGTGTTGAAGTGGGCTGTTTGTCTTCTGTTAAATCTTTCATGGGTGGGCTTTCGTCTTTCAAAATGGTCTGGGGGAAAGAAATTGATGGCAGAATCTTCAGTCTTTGACATAGACAATTGTGTCAGGTTGTATTACTGCTTAATGCTTTTTTCAAATCGGTCCCGTTTCTTTCTTGGTAACAGTGCTGAAATAACTTGTACAAAAAGGACACAAGGACAAAAAAAGGACAGATAAACTAGTTTGATGTGATTTCTTATGAATGACAGGTCATATTTTGCATACATCACCTGCTCTGTTTAATCAGTCACTTAAATTCAGGCAATATGTCCTATATGATTTTTTTTCTCGTCGTACTGCCCCTGATCTAATCTATTTTGTCACATAAAAAATATAATCATAAAGACGAAGCTTGATATCAATCACCTGTCTGCAGTTAGGCCAGGTAGTTAAGGGCATCCAAATGACACTGAAGCATGCTGGGACTTGTATGCTCTGTGTGGTTAAGCCCTGTTGGTCAGGGTTAACTTCCAGACACCCCAATGATGAATGACAGTTATCTATTTTTAACGGCTTGATATAGATCCATCAGCTTCCTCTGGAGAGTCCTCCTCAGCATCACTCCCACCTTTGGAGGAGATTTTCCAGGTCGCCAAGCCAAGGTGAAAAACAAAACAATGCACACGAGTGCTCAAATGTAACAGAGAAAACACACACACCCGCAGACATGCATGCCTGTGGATGAATTGTGTCATACACAGCTCTACCTCTTTTCTAGTGGACATATGGAAATGTCAGCTCCTCCCATGAGATGTTTGCTAATGTCAGGACATGTGGCTGGCATGGACCTGGGCCACACGTACACTCTGTCCAGCTGTGTTGGGGACTGCTGGCCAACCCTGCATCACCCCCCTTGTGTACCCCCCTCTGCCTCCACCCCCAGGAGGGAAACTAATTGTGAGTGTTATTGATTGCCACAGCAGATCTGTGCTGTCCAGCGGGTAAATAAGATGGATGGAGTTGTCAGGTTGTCATCAGGCAAGGTTTTTTGACAGCATGCCTCAGGGCGTGTACAACACAGCCCAGGTTAGCTGAGGCATACACAGAGCAGTGAGGCGGTGCGGTGCTGCAGCTTTGACTTTGGATAGAAATATGGAGAATGAAGGCTGTCCTATTTTATTAGACAATGGAGAAATACTTCACAAATTGCGATTCAAAAGCTTGCAATTGAGAACAATTGTAACTGAAAGATCCAGCTCAGATTGGAAAAAGGACAAATGGAAAATTTCCACTGGTGGCATTTGTGCGGGGCTTTCATTTCAGAGATCCAAAGATTGAAAGATTTTTAATTTTCAGTTTTCAACATGTATGAGGGCATACAGGAGAATCCAAATACTGGTTTTCTCTCATCTTACTGTAAAAAATAATTAAGAAAGATAAAAGACACTAGGGAAATATGTAAAAGTCACACCTATATACAATCGTGTATTAGTGCAAGATATAAATAAAATAAATAAATGAATAGATAGAGCAGCTTGTTAGTGGCAGATGGACAGTAGGAGAGTGACCAACAGCAGCAAGTATGACAGTGGTACATTTATATTGTATATATTGTATTTTACAGTTTTAATGCGGCTGTCTCTGATAGTCTACGTTTTAAACAGATGACATTTTTTTATGTAGAGGAAAAACATTAATAAATTACAGGGCTTTGTTTATTCTAAAAACACAGAAATAATGGATCTGTTGTTTTAGAGTTCATTTCACAACATTAAGTGTTTGTAGCAAACTAGTGTACATATTATATATATATCATTTTTTTTCCCATTTTGTCAATAACAGGGAAGAGCTATGTCAAAATCATTCTAGTGAAAATTGTTCACGGCATAGCTTAGCTCACTGTGACGTTTCAGAGACACTTTCATAATCTGTGAAATCTTTATCCTGGGAAATTTCCTTCTTTATCTCTTTCTTGTTTGCTTCCTTGATACTTGTCTTTAGAGGGAAAATTAATGTATGAACATCTGCACCTTCAGTGATTTTAATTTAATTTACTTAAAGGTAAATATTCTGGGATTATGTAACCAAGACTGGAATCAAAGGCACGGATTTGACATTACTCTGTCTGTATCCACAGATTGAATGATCAAAGTTGGGTTCATAAACAAACAAAGCAAAGCAAGCAGAAAACATGACAAAGGTCCAGTATCCAAAACCAGTCAAAAACTCCAAAAATGCACAACCAGATATTTCTACTGTATTGCTAATGATTGAATTATAAGTCTGATGACATCGCCTCACCATCCATCATGTTTTTGTGCATCATTGCAGCAAAATTTAATTGCCTTAATTATACACTTCAGACTGTAAACCATCAACAAATGTTTTACAGAGCTGCTAACACCGTGTATACTTTATTAGCCCAGTGCACAACATTACTGATCATACTCCAAAATAATAATGTTACGCACTTTGCATGTGCATAGGGCTTTTAGTAGTATATTAGGATTCATAAGACCTCTCCAAAAGCAAAGAGAACTGAATAAGAATCAGGGCCGTCAGTATTCATGTGCTGCCTCTCCGCTCACCAGACTTTCCAGATTGTGTGCAAAGTAAACACCGCTCTCGGCGAGGATTGCCTCTAAATGCTGTTGAGGATTTGAGTGATTATAAAGGAAATGAATATAGAGGAAGCAGAGATGCCTTAGTTGACCCTCTCATAATGTAAGCATCCCTTCACCACAAGGCACTTTTTCTGCTGCATTTAAGACATTCAGTAGATAATTTTCATTTTTGAGTAATGGGGTAAAGTGGGGGGAGTGACAGAGTGGTGTAGTGGCTATAAAGAAGGTTGTAGGGTCGAATCCACCCAACAGCCGGGGATGTCCTGCGTGGAGCTTGCATGCTTCCCCATTCCCACCTGTTCTGCCTCCAGGCAAACCAAAGTCATGCTTGTTAGGTTAACTGGTGTTTCTAAATTGCCTGTAGGTGCGAATGTGAGTGTGAATGGTATTCTGCCTCTTTGTGTTTTCCCCGTAATGGACCAGCAACCTGTCCAGGATGTACCGTTTCACTCACTCCATGACAGCTTTGATAAGCTCCAGCCTGACTGTGACTCTGAACTGGGTAAGCAGTTAAGAAAATGGATGGCTACATGAAGGTTGGATTAAAAATGTAGCATGACTTGATCAAGAGGCACAGCAATTAGTGTGTGGGCTTGTGTTGAGAGGCATGTCCAAAAGTTTCTATCTTATGACTCATATACCAGTGGTAGCAAGGCACGAATTATATATATATATATTTTAAACTTGTTAGGGTACACCTGCCATTTCTCTCCGCATCAAGCTGTCATCAAAACATTCTTTCTATGTATCGGTCACTTCACTCTTCGATTGCCTGTATACATTGCTTCTAACTCCAGTGGTCCCTAAGAACTTCCCTTGAAGTGCAACTTTATTTTTCTGTCATATCATGTATTAAGTGGATGAGCAGATGAAACTGGATGGATGGATGGATCATGCATTAAGCCTCATACACGTGCTGTTGCATGCCTGTAAGCCTTTTGGTGAACGTATTTGTTTGCTAGGACTTACTGACAAAGTAAACCCTGTTTTATCCTGCTGACCCTGACTGTTCAGTCTGTTTCTTGGGGTTTTACTTGATCTTCACGATGGTCACATAGCCTGCAAAATACCTGACAAAACCACGTGACTAATGGAACTCTGTGAGCCTTCAACTGAATCTAATTCAATACAGAAAGCACCTGTTGTAGAATATTTTTGACTGCTGTTAACATGTTATAATGTTAAAATATAATTTTCTCCATTGGATCTTTCATTATATATTAATCTGAATAGCCTGATATCAGTGTTGTTGGACTTGTTTACGGGTGATGTCATGGTGGTTCACTTCATTGCCTAACAAGAGTTTGCATGTTCTCCCCATGCATGCAGGGGTTCTCTCTGGGTACTCCACCTTCTTTCCAAAGTCCAACGACATGCTTGTTAGGCTAATTGGTGATGCTGGGTTTGGTTAAAACAAACCCAAATCAGACTGCCTTATGTAGGAAGGATGGCAGGAGTCTGTTGCTCTTTCAAACATGACTTTTAGCTCTGAGCATTCAAAAATTGCTCCGACTAGTACATCAAGCCCCCAGGGCCGAAGGACGCGTCTTGTTTATCTCTTTAATCCCAGCAACTTCTGACAAAACAAAGGTATTTGGCAGCCAGGGATGAGAGCGTGTTGTGATAACACAAAACGATATACCAGTTTCTGATATAAACTGACGTGTCCTCCGATAACTGCATTGTGGGACCTTCTTCATAAACAGTATAATGGGCTTTCTTGTTGTTTGACACCTCTTCCAAACATGAAATTTGCGATGGCATCACAGTAATGCATCATTAATTCACAGGTGTCTGTAAATTCTAGTAAAAAAAAATATTGCTAGGCCCTGCTGAAGGCATTGTGAGTCACAGTAGCTCAGTGATCAGTGTTAATGGAAAGGCTGTGAGACAGCAGGCATTTATGTCACACCAGATGAGAAGCAGCTGTAGACACTTGGGTGAGTTCTTCATCTAGAAAATGTTACATGAGTAAAGGTATTTACATGTTCTCTTCCACCGTCTCCTTTTTGCCTTCGAGAGGGTCTCACATTTTCCTACTGCGCACGACAGCGGCCCATTTACACCAGAATGCTTCATTCTGCCTCAACTATCATTGGTGGTGTGACAAAAGAATTGAAAGTCAACAGATTATGTTTACTTCCAGAACAGAGCTTATCAAAGCGTCATTAGGCTGCTGTGATGCTCCCTTTTTATATTTGCGACTAATGATCCATGTAATATCTGTCCTCCAACCTCCCCCCCACCCACCCGGATGTGCTGTTTTCCATCAAGGCAAGGCTATTTGGAATACTGTGTGGAGTATAAGTGTATGTGTGATCTATTTTTCAAACTATATAAATAACCCTTTGAAAGAACTACACAATTTGGGACACACAGACACTCAGAAGAGAGCAAAATCCTTACAATTTTGCAGCTTTAAACATTTAGACCCCGTATATACCTACCCTTACCATATGATCTGTACCTAGGACATGATAATGAAAGACTAGGAAGGCAGAGCTTGAAAATATACAAATAATTACTAAATAAATTGCCTTTTATTTTAAGTTAACCTTTTGAGTAATGCTGAATCTGGAAAAGGAACTCTTTTCATCAGATACTCCCAAAGCTAAACATTTTAAATGGTGACTTGGTAAAATTTGAAGAAAATAAAATCACTTACAGACTTAGCACATCCTAGGCATGCTATAGTATATTATATCCTTGTATGTTTCCGCTAATAAAAGAGCTCATGCATTTAAAAGCCTACAAAAAAATACATCTGACACATCTTTCTACACAAATGACACAAAGAAATAAATATAAAGAGGTGCCAGTCAGTCATCATCACAAAGATAAAAGTCACATTTTCGGTCTTATACTTTGGATCTTCAGGAAGTTTTGACCTCCTATCTAAATTCTCCTTGACACACTTCCATGCTCTGCATCAACACAGGCTGCTCCTCTGACAGGAGCAGCTGGCCCATGTGAGATGCCACGTGCTGCGCTCATGTATGTGTGGAGAGGTGGATTAACATGACGGCAGGCTGTACATATGGCAGAGATCAAACAATTAACCTGCTAGTGATTGGCCCTGCCATTAGGGTGCAGTAATTAGAGCTAAGTGGCCCTGAGACCAGACTAGAGTAACAGGAGAGCTTGCTGCAGGGAAGAGTTACACTCTCAACGTCTGTGCAAGTCTGTGCGACCTCTGGCTTCATGCTTCTTGACACAATTTAGGTTCTGCAGCACTGTTGTTAGGTGCTGGAAATTTCATGTTCTACTCATGTTTTTCAACACCATTGCACAACTTTTCTTTCTGGAGTCATATAAATCCACTATGTAGATATGTTGAGTAAAAATATGTAGACAGCATAGTGTTTTGCCTGTGATGTATACTTTGAATCTTTGCACTTAATATCGGAATATACCCTCGTACTCGGTTTGTATGTAAGTATTTATCTTACCTTGTAAGTTGTCAAAGTGTTCCCGCTCTGATGTCACAGAGACAAATCCAGCCTGCTTCCCTGCGCCGAATAAAGCGATTCTTCATCTGATTCAGGTATCGATCCTTTTTGCAGGGCGCTACAAGTGTAGCTATTTTGTTCGAAGTTCTGCATTAGAAAGTCAGTCAATGGGTTGTTTAATCTTATCTAACCCCTGGGACTATAATTGATGGAAGTGTGCTCTTAAACTTAACAGCTTAAAAAGATTTAAGCCCATCCTGTGAAAGGAGCAGGCTGTACATAAGTGCAGTGCGTTACACTGTTTTACTGACTAGATATCGCCCATTTAAAGTGAAACAAGCAGCAAAGTATGCTTATGTCTTCACAACACACATGGTAAGACACTTTGGCATACATGATCTGGTCCTAAGCAGACAAGTATTTATTTAAACTCAGGGTATGTGCTGTTATCTTTTATCCTCATTTCATTGTTATATGCACATATTTTGTATTTTTTTCTGATTAGACTATACTGGCAGCTAAAAAAAGATGTGCATTATTACTTATAATCTACTCACATAAGCTTTAGCTGCATCTCAAGGTTTTTATTCAGTGAAAGGAGTAGGTACAGCTGTCATGCTTGCATCACAAAACATCAAGTGGTCACATTTAGAGATGAATTGTAACTCCCGGTCTACAGAAAAGGTTTCTGGACTTGAATCTAAATGGCCTTCTTGATATTTCTCCAGAGGCCCGCTCACTCCTGGTGGATGACCTTTGAGCTGATCTCAGTCAATGGTATGACGGGCTTTAGCCTGGTATTCTCTGATAGCAGATTTTGAATGCTTTTAGCCTTCATTCATTCTAATTCCCACTTGCGCTGCCTTTTCTACAGACACCGTCCTCATTAGAGATGCTGATATCATTTTATATCATGTTACAGAAATCACATGCATGGGCTTCATGATGACACCCGAATGCAGGAACATCTTTACAAACTTGTCATTGTAAAACTTTAGCTCAGTTTGTCACATGAAAAGATTGAGCTCAATTTATACATGTGAAGTTAGTGCACAGAGTTCCCAAAGGTCAAGAATAAATTATCCTAATCAAATTTAGGAGACATGTTTGGATTAGCTCACTTCGAATCAGGCCATCAGCACGTCAGCTGAAAGTTTCAAGCTTCTGATCAAAGCGTCTTTGATGTCTTTTTCCGAGAGCAGCATTCAAAATGACTTTTGTTATGATTTAAAGTTGGCACAGCTATATAGTCTTCGACCCTAAAAATACCCCCCCCCCCCCCCCCCCCAAAAAAAAAAAAAAAAAAAAAAAAAAAAAAAAAAAAAAAAAAAAAAAAAAAAAAAAAAAAAAAAAAAAAAAAAAAAAAAAAAAAAAAAAAAAAAAAAAAAAAAAGAA
>VURO01004657.1:70079-85534 GCA_015108175.1 Pelvicachromis taeniatus | reverse complement strand
TTCCACCCCCAAAAAAACCCCCCCCCCCCCCTCCCACCAAAGAAAAAAAAAAAGAAAGACTGCACTAAACAAATGCAATGTATAATAAAATAGCAAATGATGCAAAGTAATATTTACTATACTCTAAAATGCTCACTAATAATAAACATGTTAGCAACTGAGGAAAACACATTATACCAATCATCCGGATCCACCGGCTTCATCTACCAATAGCAATGCGATTTTTTTTTCTTTTGAGAAACCTAATCATGGCATGAAAAGACTCCATAATTTTCCACTTTTGGTAAGCAGATTTCGTCCAGCGTGGGTTCAACTTGATGAAATATGATGGATTAATCCAAGGCTGCCTGTTGTTGATATTCATATTCCTTGCATAAAAAAAAAGTTTCCTCTTATTGTCAGTTTCATGTCAAAAAGTGAGAAAGCCTGAGGAAATAGAGATAAAATAAATATTACAGGATACATTTTGAAGTATAGCTGTGCAAAGAAGATAAAGAAATCTGAAGTGCTTTATTGCTTTTCTGGCAGATATGATCCGGTAAGAGGCAATGAAGTTATAATGTACAGATATAACTGGCTCGATGAAACTGACACTTTAAAACCTGCATTAAAATATACTGAAATGTGACTTTTCATTCACTCGACCGTCATGCACGTTACATCCACATAATATTTACATCCTTTAAAATTGATAGTAAACACCTCGTCTCGCTCCCCCATCTGCCAGCACCTTGATAATCCAAGCTGCCTGCTGCCTGTTTGAGGTGTGAGATCCCTGTTTAATCCACAAAGAAAACTCTGTTTACGTTGCTCCTGCGTGTTGAAAGGACACACATTGCATCTCTCTTTGTTGTTCAATTTTCCAACTGTGTCACTGACCAGCTCTGGAGATTGGATCTCTGTTCTGGTTGTAATTAAGTTTTTTTGTGCTTTTGTATGATGTACATCATCTTTGCTAATTCAAATGACACTGTAGGGGAATAATGCACATGCAATCAGTCCTCAGGCCTCATAGCAGTAAGACATTTTGGAGGACAGCAATTGGCAATTAACAAATGCTAAAATAAATTTAGTTCATTGGGGGGAGGTGTTGCACTGAGAGCGTTAATGGTGTTGTTGTTTTTTAACATTTGTAATATTATTTTTCATTATAATAATAGCATTCTAGCTTTTACTAATAAGCCCAAGCTGTGGCTCATGATACGTAAATTCATCTATGATGTGTGTCGGTCGATCAGTGGATCTGCTGCTAGCTAGGCTAAAAATGTTAAATGATGCCCACACTTCCTGTAAACCAAAATATTCTCCTTTAACAGGAAGAGATGTAAAAAAAAAAAAAAGAAGAAGAAAGGATTGATACACATACACATACAAAGGAAATTGATTTATTGTGTTTGGCCATAGATTTCATAGAAACTTCAGCCTGCAGTGTGAGAGTTTCTTTTTTCAAACTTTTAAATTAAAGAGACAAAATCAAAGAATCAGGAAGGAGTGAAATAAATTTAGCCTCTACTGTGGAAAAAAAAAATAGTAAACCATACTGTGTTTATATAGACATTGAAAAGCAGGGGCTGAGGTCAGGTAAAAAGTATTTCAACGATTGTGATGATTTTCCAGCATCCAAACATATTACCACAGATGATTCCTTCAGCCACAAAATGATGGAATTATATCCTGAGATGGTCGCTGCTCGGCTCTGAAATCACGCCGCACCCCGACTCTCCATACGACAGAGCATTTCAGATACTGGAAACTGTTTGCGGGAATCACTGTAGCATGGGATGACCTTGGGATGGAAGGTATCGCATCATTTCCTCTACAACAATGAGATGGGACGGTGCTCACCTAAGCTCAGCTGGTGTCCTTCAGCACTCCCTCCTCTACTAGAAACTCCCCCAACCACTGGATGTTTGGCACTCTGAAGTGACCTTTCATCCTATTTGCCTGCACAATATGGCTGCGGCCCCCAACACAATCAGTGGGCTGCAGCTGCTACACTACAAACTCCCACACCTAAATGTTAATGGCTTGGTAGTTAGAGCACTTCCTGCTGGAAGGTCACAGGGCTCAACCAAATGTGACCTGCATTAGTGTAGCTTTTTAAAACTATGTTTTAGCATAGCATGTTATTGTTTATATGTAAGGTTGGTGTTTGTTATGGCTTGCAACAATACTGACAATTAACATTAGGTAACTGTTACATAACCCTATTTAATCTAAGCTTTAGCTGTCCGACAGATGGTCGGCCATTTGGCCATGCTGTTCAATTTCTGTCAGATGTGATGGCCCAACTCAGTATTACAGGTATAATTGTGTAATAGACACAGCAGTCCACAATGTTCATTTTACACTTTGCCTCTCCAAAAATGTGAAATGGACATGCAGAAGTTTGATTTCTGCATGCAGAAATTGCATTACCAACAGAAGGAGGTAATATATGTAAAGCCACAAAGTCGTTAAAAAAGTGAAAAAAATCATAAAGTACATTCCAGGGTCCTTAACCATCAGAGTAGATTAAGCCAGGGCCAGTGTTGGTCAAGTTACTTGAAAAAATTAATTAGTTACTAATTACTTCTACAAGAAAGTAATCCAGTGACTTTACAGATTACTTATTTTCAAAAGTAATTAGTTACCTTATTACTTAATTTAAAAACATGATACACAACCTGAATAGGTAATAAAGCAGTAGACCTTTCAGCCCAATTCTCCTTTTTTCACATAATCCATCATATAAAATTGAATCAAATGAAAAACTCTCTTTTTAAAAAAATTGTTTTATTAGTTTTAATCTTTTAACTTTATGCATCAAGCAAAATTATATGCAACAGTCTCTGACTTGAAGAAATTTGTTTAACATTTAAACGTATTTTCTGCATATTCCAGCATATAAAATAAAAGAATTGTTTGTTTTTACACTCACTCTTTCAAATAGATGCAAGTAAAACAACAAAAAATAGATAACATCAAAGACTCAGCGGCACTAAGTCCTGTCGCTCTTAAGTCTATTTTCACCTGTTTAGCAGGAGTGGGGCCGGTGGAGGTTTGGCCGGTGTCGCAGCGGTCATGTCAGTGGGGGGGATTCGGGGGTTTCTCTGTGAATGTCACATTCCTGTGGCAGCGTGCTCGGTGCTTGCTCAGATTTGGGGTTAAAATTTTCGCTTTAGAAAGATGTTTTCTTCCCACACAGAGTGTACAGCAGACTCTAATGTTTTTGTCAATTTTTACAGAACCAAACTCAAAGTAATGTCAGTATTTCCAAGCTTTAAACGCTACATGGTCATACTCTCTTTATATTATCCACTGGTGATCTACCCACGTTTGTTGCTGCTATGGACGTCGCAAGCTTGTATGTCATTGTCATGAGACACTCACAAACAAAATCACAGTTTAGTAACGCAGTAAAGCAGCAAGCTAATGGGAAAGTAACAGTAATCTAATTACCTTTGTTGCAATAGTAATCCTAGCTTTACTTGTTACTTGAAAAATTAATCAAATTACAGTACTGCCCATCTCTGGCTAGGGCGCCAATACATGTACGTGTATATATACGCTTGTGTGTGTGTGTGTGTGTGTGTGTGTGGACGGGTATATACATCTTCGTGGGGACCAAAAACCTGTAATTTACTATACTGATGGGGACCAACAGTCCTCGTGGCGACCAAAACCTCGGTCCCCATAGGGTTGAAGCCATTTTTGAGACTCAAAACGTGGTTTTAGTGTCAGGGTTACAATTAGGTTATGGTTAGGTTTAGGGTAAGGGTCAGGGTTAGCCATTCATTTTTGATGGTTAAGGTTAGGGTAAGTGGCTAGGAAAAGCATTATGTCAATGAGATGCCCCCACTAGGTGTGTGTGTGTGTTAATAATGTCTGTTTAAACACTTCCTCGTGATTATTTTCATGCTGGCATGAAATAAAATATCTCCTTCTGCTGTTATTGCAACTTACTGTAGTTTCTGCATGTGTGCACGTGTTAATCAGTACATTTCTTTCAAGCGAGACTGAAGAAGTCACTCGGATGAGTGACGAAACGTTACGTCCAGATGACTTTCTTTCCTTCTTTTTATTTCTGAGAATAGTTTGAAAGCCATTGCATTGAAACAGGTGACTGATACAGTCAAAGCTATTTGTCAGCTAATGATATGGCAGTTACAGTGATAAACCAATTAATATTTTACCTGGTTTTCTTTTTGGCAAACTTGATCCTGTCGTTAAAAAAAACAGCGTCACTATTTACAAAGAGAGTTCAGTAACAAGACTGTGTGAAGAATTGGGAAGTCATAGATTTTTGCAACTGACCCATTTGCATCTGTATTTCTGGGAGTCTCTTTCTCAAGGTGCAACATATAGGGAGGAGAATATTTAAATCAAAAATTATTAACTCATGTTTCAGCTAATTATGTGGCTATTTAACTCCGAAAAAGAACACATCTCAAATGAAACTGAATTAAATTGAAATATTTGTGTCATTGGAAATTTGGTTGCAGCACTGCCTGCTTTTATGTGAGTACAGATAGATTTGAAAAACTTGGATAATCATTGTTGTGACACCACTTAGCTATATTTGAGTTTTCTTGTTTAATGAAGCAAGAAAACCAAAATTCTGCCAGTATTTTGAGTTTGCTTTGTAGAACTGGCTTCTGTTCTCACAAGCTCTGCCTCTGTAACGCTCTTCTAAAATGAAAAAAAAACCCAAAAACTTTTCACTTTCTTTTTTCCTTCTCTCTCGCTTGTTTTAACCTGCACTTCCCCTCTCACGCTTTGTCTCCCTTCTTTACACCCACCCCTCCTCTTTTTCCCTCCTTGAGGTCATGAACAGTGGTTTTGTTATCTTTTCTCCTCTCATCCCCTGTGAGTCAGTGTTTACTGCCAGCTAAAAACAACTCCCTGTGGATCAGTCTCTCACTGGTAATGTTTCACCTGTTGGACTCGTCTCGGGTTCCTATTACCTCAAGGAGTGGCCACAGAGATTTATGTCGACTCTGCAGCTGACACAGGTTTAGAGCTGTGTCGAGAGCCAGCTGGCTGCTTTACTCTGCAAATAAACCCAACCACTGCGGGGAATCGGTGCGAGAGGCAGGAGAGCTGGCACGTGAAAGCCTTCCTGAGAGTTCTACTGTCTTGTCATTTATCACAACTAAATGGCTTTAGTTTTAATGTTATTGCTTTCTGGAGATGAGAGTTTCCTCTTTCACTCAAGTTATCCATCAGCAAAGTGACATTGATTGCTGTCATAATTTTGTTTAAAGCAATCGTGATTCATGGCTGTCTAAAAGAGAGATTGGTATGCGTGATTCCCCCCCCTCTCCTCCTCCTTTTTATATCTTTCAACAAATAGTGCCTAAATAGCAATTACACCAGCTCTAGGCTCTCCTTTGAAAGCCCTTCATGTCCATGTGGTTATCTGTTTAAAGATTTTTTTGTTGTTTTTTCAAGTAAAAAGTTCAGATTAATCCACTGTACACTATGTGCCCAGTACCCAATAATCAGTAGATCAAAGTTAGTCACTAGCTTTTAAAGAGTGTTCAGCATGTAAAAGTTTAAGAGCCAGATAATTTTCTCACGTTTAGAGGACTCCGACGAAGCTAAAATGAGGCTTCAGTGTTGGACTCATTTGTTAGGTGGTAGAAACACTGACTCCAAATGAAAGCTAATTTGCAGTTTGACTGTGTTAGACAACTTCTAACTGCCGTGTGACATAGCTTTGCAAGTAAATAAGATGAAATGTTGCATTGTTATGTAGATCCTTTGTCATCAGATGGTGTGAAAATTGAAGCGGATGAGCTTCTGTTCAGTTTTAGTTGTGTATCACTCAATTTGCATTGTGTGCTCAAAATCTTCTATTTAGGAGAAATCAGCAACGCAGATCATCTGTGGGAGCCCACGTGTTAAAGCATCGTCAGGGAAATATAGGTTTGTAGTTAATTATCTTTTTCTCCATGATTTGGTAAGAAAAACCTGAGTGCATGTGGCATCCTGTCTCCATCGTAATATAAGGCACTTGGTTGGAAATATAGTTTCACTGGTACATTATTTCCACTTCTTTTTTTTTTTTTGTTGAAAGAATGGTTCGCTCACATTTTTCTTCGCCCTCTGTCAACAGGGAGTAATAAATAACTTTATCACAGTCTCCAAAAATTGCTAAAATTTTAGTCGCACTTGAAAAGACCACAGTTCCTGCATTTCTCACACTCTCCAGCCTGCAACTTTATGGATGACACAGTGCACAGCATTCTGCAGCATATGGTATAAACCTATAACACAGCCCTGCACTAAGGGCAGGACAGGTGGTAGAAAAACCTTTCACACAGGCCTTTGTAAAATCTCCAATAAAACCCAAATAACCTGTGTTAGATTTAAGAGCCGTCTCGCTCCTTTCGCCCTTTGCTCTTCTTTACTCCCCAAAGGAGAGAACTGAGACATGTAGCTGAAAAACAGGCACTGCTGGTTCTGTGTTATAAAGCTACACCCCCAAACTTGTCCTGCCCCCTACCTCTTGATAGGATTGTATCGTGTCTTTGATGGAGGAGAACACAATGTAGTGGTTGCATTCTCATCTGTCTCTGTACTATAAATGAACTGCAGTCTGTTCCTTCATGGAGTGTCCCTGTGTAATGATTGGTTTCTTTATGTGACCACACATTCCTGACTATATTTAAAAGCTCACTATTTTAGAGACCAGTTTTTTTGTATTATATATAGATAAATAAAGGCAAATGAAAAAGAATTATTTAAAATCCCAAATCGAGCAAGGTGCTCTTGATCATTTTCCTGCTAATAGAACGTGAAGAAATGAGGCATGGTGCTGAAAAGTGTTTTAATAGTTTTTTATAGAGATCAGATATTATCATGCATATGAAAAAGCACAATCAAGGCCACTTTGTTAGGTACACTGGCTGGCTTACTTGTTAACGCAAATAGTCAGCCAGTGACATGGCAGCGACTTAGTGTATTTAGGCCTGTACTCACAGTCTAGATTACCTGTTGCAGTTCAAACTGAGCATCAGAACGGAGATGAAAGGTGATTTAAGCGACTCTCTACATGACATTGTTCTTGGTGTCAGATAGGCTGGTCTAAGTATTTCAGAAACTGCTGACCTATTGGGATTTTCCCACACAGCCATCTCTAGAGTTTACAAGGAGTGCTCTGAAAAAGGTAAAATGTCCAGTGGAGGACAATTCTCACGTTGATGCCAGAGGTCAAAGTAGAATGGCTAGCCTTTTTCAAGCTGACTAGAAGGCAACAGTCAGTCAAATTGCCACTGATTACAATGAGGTATGCAGAAGAGCATCTCTGAACTGACAAAACATTGATACTTGATGCGGTTGGGCTATAACAGAAAAAAAACAAAACATGCAGTGCCCCTTCTGTTGGCAAAGAACAAGAAACTGAAGCTACAATTTACACGGGCTCACCAAATCTCAACAACAAAATACTAGAAAAACATTTGCTGGTTTTGCTTATCTTTGTTGCAACAATTACATGGGTGGGTTATAATTTGGAGTAAAAGACTTGAAAGCATGGATCCATCCTGCTTTGTATCAATGATTCAATGATACAGGCTGGTTGTGGTGGTGTAATAGCGTGAGGGATATTTGTTGATGCACTTCTTAATACCAATAGATCAACATTAAATTGCATGATACACAATACACAGCCTACCTGATTATTGTTGGTGCCACAGTGTACCCAAACGCTGTAATGCAGATGTTCCATGTCTGTTGGCACCCATATATATATATATACATACTACTCAATATGTGATTTGTGTCCTGTGTTCAAGGGATCTCTGCAACTACAAAGTCTGAAATCCTTCCAGGAACAAAGCCAGGCCTTCCACATAATCCATATAAGGGAATCGCTACAGCTGGTAGCGCCACACTGAGCACCTTTTGTGAGTAAGAGATGAAGGTGTCATCTGCCTTTCAGTCCTTCAAAGTGACAGAAGTCTGCCCACCCAGCCATAGAGGGAGGACGGGTCATTTTTCAGGGACAACCAATCATGGGTATTGTATGAACTCCTTTATTTATAGTGTAGTGGACTGACTGCACACCTGCTCCTTCCTTGTAATAGACTGCCATTATAATCTGAGTGAAAGTGCTAATCCTTTATTAAATTAACCTATTAATAGTCATTCATTCATGGAGGGAAGAAGGAGGGACGGAGCGAAAGGTGATTAAGGATTTTTGTTGGGCTGAGATGGCTTTTTATTTTTTTAAAGATGCAAATTTTTTCTACATTTGCACAAACGTCCCTGTTTTCTGTTTGAAACCGTGAAGCTCAAGGACCTTTTGACAGGACCCCTGCTGCTGAGGGATAGGAGCAGCTTTGCTGATTGCAGCAGGGCCTGGACATGTGAACAGAAAGTTAATAAAAATGTATTTAAAACTGCTCATCAATCCTTGGAAAATTTTCCTAAAATACTGCATCGGGAGATTATTGCTTATCAAACGGTGGAGTGAAAGGTTATCATTAACTAGTTTCAAGTTGTATCGTGCTTTTTCGGTAGTTATCAGCAATGTATCCCAGCATGCTGCAAATATGTCAAAGGAGACATTGTGATATTATGCCTAAACATGATGGGTGAAAGCGGCGGATGCTTTTTCAAGGGGTTTGCAAGCGAGATGGCAGAACTGTGACTAACACGTAACCTTGTTCAAAAATTCAAGGCGAGAAAAGAAACACAAACAGGAACATGCGCAAGAGGGGACACAAAGGCGTGTAGCATATAAGCATACACTCTCCCTCTCCTTTTTTTTCTAGTTTTTTGTCACTCCCTATTCGACTTCTTTCAAGGAGGTTTGTCTTTGTTCCTGAAATAGCGATAGAGAACAGAGAGAGTGGTGCAAAATCTGAGAAACTGTCTTTAGACTTGTTTACCTGCATAAAATATGCAGATAAACACTTTTCTGTTAAGGTGATATTCAAAATGTTTTTTCCCGTCCTAATCGCAAACAGCACGACTGCTTAAGAAGATTATCCATTATTCAGAATATTAAAAAGACCCCTGTCTTCTTCTTCAGCCCCATCACCCACAGATGTGAGCCATAAGGAGTTAAAATGAGTCCGTAGATGCCATTGGTGGTGAGAGATTTGATGATGCAGTCCTTTTTAACGCTTAATTTCTGTCATTTCCCAATAAGTAAAACTATGAAATAACAAAATGGAAGTATTAGCACATAAATAGCATTCATTGTTAATTTGATCAAATATATAACGGATGGTCCAAAGATGAAACATCCAGCGTCACAAATAAATGTTTGTATACTTTGACATAATTTTGCTACAGTGTTTTACTTTTAAACAAAAGGGCTGTAAGAAATTAAGTAACTTTGCCTCCTGAAAACCACAAAATAAAGTTATTACTTAACAAAGATTTGTTCTGTCATGTTCTGTCTCTGTTTCGCTTTAGATACGGGCTATAACGAACACGTTACTACGTGGGAATCTTTCTGTGGTGTCCTTATTACTTGCCAAATATTTAATGTTTTGAAAGGTGGGATATAATTTCTTAACTTTTGGGATTAATGACGTATTTCTTGTCTTATCCCTTTTGGTGTGTAGCCAAATGCCTTATTCTAATTTAGACAATGTTTAGATGATCCTTAGCCACAAATCCTTCACAATGCAGATGCTCCCCGTTAGCATCAACAACAATTATGAATACAACGTTTTCGACTTTGGCATTACGGAGAAGAAATTATATTTAATTTGGCTCTTTTGACCGGATCTTATAAATGATATTAAAAAGAGAAGTTAAATCATAATGGCTGCTTCTCATTTTAGAATATGTACAGAGGAAGTGACAACAACTAATGAGTCCCATTGGAGAAACCTATTTCTCTGTGCCGAGCTGGCTCTCATTCAACCATAATGACTAAGATCACATCTACAATATTGATCCAGATCGAGGCTTTAGCAGGACCACCAGTCGTTTATAATCCCTCCCAGACACTGCTGCTGAACTCGCCCTCCGTTCGGTTGAGTCATTTGCCGCTCTTGGGATTATATACCCATCAGTAGTATTATGTTGTGATTCTGGTAAAAGGAGTTTTACTTTCATGTCTATTAAAAATGGTACAAAAAGTAGTGGAACTTCCCAAGAGGATTAAAAAAAAAAACACATTTAAATGCGTGTAGAACAAAGCATCCACTTCCCTTTTGTTATTTTCTTAGTTTGTAGTATAATATGCAAATCAAAGCAAAATTACAATTGGGAAAACATAGTGTACATCATTAGTTTTACCTGCCTTGATAGATAAACACATTTTCTACCATTATTCATCCTAAAATCACAATATTCCCACATAATAATAACTTTTGTCATATAATCTTTTGGGGATAACGGTAATTGCATTTTCACTTTTCTTTCTCTATTTTCTCTATTTTCTTTAAACAGCATCTACATAATGAAGCATTTATCATTATTCAACACCTTCATTTCTGTGCAAGGCAGAGTTCAACCTAAATAAATATTTACTTTTAAAATTAAAGATACAATATTTTGATTTCTCAAGAGTGAAGATGAAGCGCTGAAGTCTTCCATCCTTTAAAAATACAATTGCATATTAATTTACTGAACACAAATTTCTGATTTAATAAAATTCTTGTACATCTGTAATTAGTTTTGCCCATTGGTAGGTGGTTCCTAGGCAACATGATGATGTCATTATATAGCAAACATAATTTGAGTTTTGTAAATTAAATTAGATGCTACTGTAATGAAATTAAAATGATACTATGCTTTTATAATGCACTACAGGCGCTTAAATAGTCCAAATTGGCTATTTTAGTTTCATGATGTCATAATATTGTCATGGCCTGGGTCTAGGGACCCAAGGCTCATATATTTCTGTATTTATTTAAATTTTTCCGTGTATAGTGTTTTGTTGTTTTATCTCCCCCCGTCTCTTGGTGTGCGTTATTTGCGTTTATGTTCCCGGATGTTTTGGGTTGCCTGAAGATTGCGACCCCGGAAGAATTCCTTCGCTGGAGGCAGCAACACCTGCCACTCGTCATCCGCAGCCACCTGCAGCAGATTACGCTCGTCAGGAGAGCCTTATTTAAGAGTGTGGCTGAGCTGCAGTTAGTGCGGGCTACTTGAGTCAGAGCTGTTAAGTACAGCTGTAGACTTATATGTGGAAAAGATGAAATGAACTGGCTACTTTGGATTTTCGGTTGAGCTGTGTGTGTCACCAGGAGTTGGGAGCTGAGCGCCTAATCACGGAGAGAAGTCAGGGTTGGAATTACGGTTTTGGAGTTGTCATCTTTCACTTTCATGAATATTTGCACTGTGTGGGATTTACGGAGGAATCGCCACGGGAGCCACAGTGTAGAAATTTGGAAGTAGAAGTTTTTTCACTCACTGTAAATAAACCTCACTGTGCTTCATCAAGTCCTGGGTTTGGGTCCAACTTCCTACCTGCAACTCCACGGTCTGCCACCGCATGCCGTGGCAAATATATCAGGTATAATTCAAGTTTAGTGGCTATAAAGATGCAGCTGTCATGAAATGGAAGCGTATGAGGCTTTTCTAAGCTGTGATAAATACATAAAAGCTACAATTGGGTAATTTTAGCTTGTTAATATCTGAAACTGATACAAATCTCCAAGGCCCGACCTACCTGTGTGCCAGTTTTGGTTGGTCAAATTCGTGATCATATAGAAGTTTTTAGGTAAGCAGAGATTTTGTAATGTTACAGTAAAAAAAGAAAGCTCACTTTAGTTAAATAAATGAATCACTTCACTGTTACTAAACACAAGGCATTAAAATTTTTTTTGAAGAAATAATGATTTTGAATCGACCTGATTTGACAATGTCAAATCATTTAGTGGGCTCATTTATTTTTGCCTTTCCTTAATTTTAAACTATATTATGCCCTTTATCCTTTGCTTTAGCTTTTGACAGGGATAATCCAATTACTTTTTTATAACTCTTTTAATGATCATCATAACTTTTACTTATTTTTAAAAATTCTATTATACTTACACTAGTCCTTACTTTTAAGTGACTTCCCCGTATGTAATCCACAATTTAGTCATGTCATCACTTTAAAAGTCTCCTGTGGCCTCTCTCCTCCCCTTCATTACATGCTGCCATTATGAATAAAAGCGGATTTGAAATAATTAGGAGATCAGAGCTCACAGTCAGTTACGTGGAAAAATCAGGTGTTGTGAGCATTTTGTTTCTTTGAACAACTCAACACTGTTTTGTGTTATGGTCAGAGCTCATTATGGCTGATCTTGATCTCACACAAAACCTGCAAAGCCACCAAGGACGGCAAGTCTTTCATCTCTAGAGCCTTGGGAGCTCTGCTGTAAGTTTATATTTTATGTTAATGCAAAAAAAAGAAGAAGATGTATCTAGAGTAAATCCTAGTGAAATGTTTTTATCTGTGTGGATTACTGCCAAATGGAATTAAATACATAGATTATACATAGAATGAACAACAAAAATTGGTTTTATGTTGTTTATACCTTTTTCTGAGCACTTTTCAACAGTAGAGTAGAAAAGGCATCTAAATGTATATATAATATGTCATTATATGGCAATGACAAGTTATTACTCATATGCCAAAGTAATGTCAAACAGTGTCACCTAATGACCAAGTAATATCCTACAATGGCTTTAGTTATATAATGTTATATAGGTTTGTAATGTTATACTGAAATCTATTTAATTGGGTAATAAGTGTTATCATAATCTCAATAGCAATAAAATGGTAATTTCTGTGCATTTGTATTTTTATATATTGGCTTTAAAGTGGTAGTAACCTTTTAATAATAAGGGCATATTGGTTGATGCCTAGTATTACTAGATTCTCATGTTTGAATTAATCCTACAGTATCACCCCAGTATTCTTATAATGTAAATATGATATTTAAAGCTGTGCCTAATTATCTGGAAACAACTTTGCAATAACCAGGAATTTGGTTGCAAATAGGCTGCAAAATTCAAAACTGCCCGATTCTGTCTTGTTTCATGTTAATGGCCTGTTAAAGCAATTGTCAAGTAATGTGACAATTGCCTGTAAACATGTTTGGTACTTTCTTTGCGAATAACCGTGAATCAGGCCTGAGAAATGCAAAACTACACGCTTCTACTAAATGTCATTATCCTACAACTTAATTTTCATTATCCTACAACTAAAAACATATTACCAGAAAAAACACATTTCTATTGCTAAATGTAAATAAGAATAAATAATAAGACCGATAAAGGGAAACAACAAAATAACCACACGTTAACTGTGTGACCATGTGATAGTTCAGTTTATTTACATACAAAGGCCCTGTCATGTCTTAAAGATCTTATATTACCATATCATACCAAATAACCAAATCATTTACATTCACAGATATAGCACTATAAAAACAAGCTATTTGAGTATTGCTTGGGTATTTTTAATTATATTCTAATCATATTGGCTATCGTGATTAAGGGGTAACAAATTGTTATTTCCATTCCACTACTGAAGCATTATTACTGAGCTTTAATAGTAAGTGCAACCCACTGAGGTTTTCTATGCTTTTTAACCATCACCCTCTGCTTTTTATGCCTATTATTTGTGTTTTCATCCTCTGTCATGCTCTGCCCTTGCTGTCTGGGATTACAATCTAACTTTTTTTTTTTCTGTCTGTGTACCAAATCCCCTCAGGCAGATCGTCCCTGTAAGGGAATTATCCTGCTAAATGACCGAAACATAGTCAGATGCTACTAGGACTATAATCATTATAGTGACCCTGATGTGGCAGCTGCCTATAAGGACTGAAAATGGATTTGATTGGAAAATTCATATTATTAATTAGTATGGGGTGGTGGCTTCTCCATAAATTTGACTTTGCCCAATAATTACTGATGTAATATATTACAAGTTGTATTTCAGGAATAATATGTCATTTAAAGAAAAGATTTTGGATTTTTCCATAATTGTTGATGATGACTATGAAGCATACAAAGCTGAATTTAGCAACAATGAATCATGTAAATTTATTTCATCTAAAGGGATTTTGTGGTTTAATATTAGTGTCATTAGGCTCTCATTGATATTTTTTTTAAACAAGTAAGTAGATGAAAGGGAATGCAATCTGTTAGATTTTCATTATGTTTAAGATTTTATTAACAATACATTTTTCTTGATATTATAAAAAAATCATAATATCAGCAGAATGAATGTCTGATAAGTCACGACGGGCTGTATGCACCAAAATAGCTAAAAAGGATTATACAGGTGAAATGTGATGCTAAAAGTGTTTCAGCAAATTAATAGAAGATGAGCTTGTCTGACCTCCATTTGTTAAACTAACATTATTTAGAAAGGATGAACATATACATTTAATTTTTTTTTTTATTTTGTATAGAAATTTGCTGTATTTGGAAATACATACCCAAACACATACCCAAGAGGGCATAACCCGAAAACGTACAACCCTCAAATTCATGTTTTCAAACAGTGCTGAGGTGGCCAATTACAAGCTGGAAACACCTGCAAGGTAGAAGAAAAATGCTTAAAAGAACAAAGTGACTAATGTTGACTCACAGTCACAAAACCTAGAGATGATAATGCATTTTTCATAAGGACTATGTTTATGATTTGTTACTGCAGACTTGTCCTTAAATGCAAGCTCCCGTTACTTTAACATCACAAGCATGCAGCTTTCCCAAAGCAGCATTTTTGGTTGCTTTAGAAAAGCTGTAAGAAACTTATTTAGATAGGATGAGGAGGGGTGTGTGGGGGCTGATGCTTATATTTCACTTTTTTAGAAATGAAAGTGAGGGTCATCTATAAATAACTTCCCATGAATAACTAAAAGTGTTTATGTTCTTCCTGTCAAAAGCCTAATATATTAATAGGACAAAAAAAAAGTTTCACAAAGACACCAAATGGCACAGTGAACGTGCCAAAAAATGCATGCATATTCAATAAAATGTGTCCCATTTACTGAAATTACAGTCACTCGTTTTTTTGAACCAAGAGCTACTAAATTAGCAGCGTTTGTCACTGCAGCTGACTAAGCGCTGTCGGCACAACACCACCCCTGTGCCTGCTGAGGTGCTCAAGCCCTGCTGTTTTTGTTGTTCCAAGCAAATATAAACTAAGCTTATTTTGGACCATAACATTAGATATTGTATCATGCCCCTCCACCTTTTTGACGCCTTCCACAATTACACTTTGAACAGAGTATGATTAGTATCATTATGATGTGACACAATAAAATCAGTGAAGCTGAAGTTCACTTGCACAGTTTTGCTTCAGATAATATCCCTGTTACTTATATGAAACTTATTACGTGCTAAAATCTGTATGTACAGTTGCTCGGTTACTGCATGTCCATGTGTCATTGCATGAACTTAAAGTAAAGCAAGTACTCCAAAGGGTATTGTGGTCACATTGAATAGAATATTGTAAGGAAATGAATGAGGGCATTTGTAAAAAAAAAAAAAATAGCTTTGCA